>OY747125.1:69845795-70138547 GCA_963556465.1 Berberis vulgaris | reverse complement strand
AAAAAGTGAAAACCTCATTAATTTATTCAATTAAAATAATAACCACTAAGTAGAGAGATTGATAAAGAAAAGGGAAAAAAAATCTTTGTATGTGGGTCAAGAGAGGTATTCAGTCAAAAATTCAAAAGAGGTTGTTATCACTTACCTCCTCTTGTTTTTCTTTTCTTTTTTTTGGAAAGCAAACTCCTCTTCTCCTCTGTGGATCATCTTCTTTGTCCAAAAGAGGTTGTTTTTAGACCAGTCAATGACCCATAAGAAAGAAGAGCACCAACAACATCGTCCCTGAGGATTGATGTCATCATTTCCATCCATGTAGTTCTCAATCGATCACCACCGCTCGATCTCCCTAAGCCGGTCGATCGAGGTTCCTACACGAAATCAAGTTGTGAAGAAGTCGTTGTTGTCACCATAGCAGAAGTGAAGGTGTGTGTGTTCGCTGACAAATCATCTAGGTTTATTCCTATGCAGTTTCCACAAGAACTTGAACAACCAACGGTCTCGTATCCTCGGAACCGATTGAATGGTGTCGATCATGTCTCTTTCTCTCCATTTTTTCTTCTTCGTTGGATATCATGAATACCGAAAAAACCGACAAATCGAAGAGTGCAACTCGGCTCGATTCGCATATGGGTGGTTCAGTTCGGTTTGAGCATCCTTGAAACCAATCTCATTGGTTTGGTTGGCGGTTCCAGTTTTAAACCAAACCATCAGTTCGGTTTTCGGCCCTACTAGAAACTTGGCTTAGGGGAAATCACAACCACATTGAAGAAAACAATTACTCTAAAAATTGAACCACCATTTCTGATGAACTCTAAGCTATAACTAAAACTAGAGCTAAATTAAATCGACGATAAACCCTGATACAAAGATAAATAAGAAATCAAATATTCAGTTATTCAATACTTGTTTAATACTTTGTCTTGTTTAATACTTTGTCTTGTTTATAACTTGCTAACTTTTTTGGCAAATAAACTAACCCTAACTCTAACTAATA
This sequence comes from Berberis vulgaris, assembly GCA_963556465.1. Lineage (NCBI taxonomy): Eukaryota > Viridiplantae > Streptophyta > Magnoliopsida > Ranunculales > Berberidaceae > Berberis > Berberis vulgaris. The sequence continues at coordinate 70,137,553 of OY747125.1, read as the reverse complement.
TGGGTTATTCATAATTTCCCTAACTTTTTTTGTAAGCAAACTAAACCTAACTAATACGGGCTTTATTATACTAGGCCCACAGATGATACTACTTAAATAATCTATAATACTACTCGTTTACATCAACATCCCTGGGTTGAAGGAGCTTGTCCACAAGCTTCAAGGGTGCAGGTTGTGCTTTCAACAACTAAGAAAATGTGTTTGCCTTCACAATCAACTGGAGGTACATGTTCTATGCATTCTTGTTGTTTCATTTACTACTTTATTTTGGTAAGCGATAGACAAGGATTGGCATTGATTTAATGCAAGTATTTAGCGATAATTATGCATTCATCAAACAATTTAAATAAATCATATTCTTTGGTAGACCTAGTACGAGCTTATATTTGCATATGTTTCGACCTAGTGTAATCAAGCCACAAACAATATATTGGTTGACCTGGCACCACCAGGCGAGCATGTGTGTGCTTGACTCTATCTAGTGATGGCAGTGGGGCAGATTTTCACGGATATCCGCTTCGCCCACCCGATTGGGACGGTTTTGGATGTGGCTAAACGGATTTCGGGGCGAATACGAATATCCAAACAACATTCATCAAATATTTGAGACAGATACGGATTTGGACAAATCAACCTCACAAATATCCGTTTAATTATGAAAATTACTAAAATGCCATTAACCCTGAAAAAAAAACCTAACCCTACGTCTCACTTCTCACTTTGCCTCCCACTTCTCTCTCTTAGTCACTCTGCCTCTTACTTTTCTTCAGTTCTTCTTTGATCTCTCTTCATAAAAAAGAAGAAAGTAGACAAACAAGATACTCGGTCGCTTCCCTCTCCCTCCCTTCCCCACCTCCCATTCCCTCTTTCATACTCTGTTTTGCAAGCGCAACCACCCACCCTTCCCCTCGTCTTCGTCATACCCCTTTCTCTCTCTGTTGAATGTGTGTGTGTGAAGAGAGAAGGGGTGACAGTCAAAGAGATCAGGCAAGATTTGTATGGCGATGGGGCAACCTTTAGCTTCTTAATTTCTGCGGTTGTGAAGGGACAGCTGAGGAGGGTAAACGATTGCAAATCTGTCCACTATGGTGGAGAAATCTGTAGATTTTGCGGTGTGGTGCTTTGGCGTGGAGAGAACAAACAAGGGAGACTGAATGTTGAAATGGATGTGCCAAACAAGAAGGTTTCCCATTTTCTCCAAAATTTCATATTATCTCTGAGAATAGGGTCTTCCATTCCATTGATTGGTGGTCGAACTGTAAACCCCACCGCCACCATTGGTCTTTGCAATCTTAGCTTAAATAGTGGTCTGATCCACCACATCGAACAAGCTCACATTTTTCTTCCTCTCTGTCAACATTGTTGTCGCCCTAAAAACAACCCTTCCCTTATTTTCATTCTTACTGGTGTTACATTTTTTTAAATGGATATACGAGCGAGGCAAATGTTCATCAATCCGTCTGGAGCGGGGTTGGTTTAAAATTTTGTATAAATGGACATTCGAGGCGGATTTGGGGATCCGCTATCTCCAGCGGGGCAGGGATTCATTTGCCCAAATTCTTTTCAATCCGCTCCATTGCCATCCCTAACTCTATCACATCTAGCCACGATGCCCATGTACTTATGGCGTCTCACATTACTTTTATTTCATGTGTGGCTCTATTCTAAAGACATGGCACTATTAACAACAACGAAACAACCTACAAGGTTATAAAAAAACAGGTCAAGAAAATGTGCTCGACATTAATCTCAACTCTCTATGTCGCACACAAAGCACCTGACTATGGTTAAACATCGGTAATTGAAAACGAAAACACCAATAAATGACAAACAGTTCCCATTATATAATTTTCAATATAAGGTAACCACAAACAAATAATTGCATCTTACCATCAAAAAGAGCAACTGCCAATTGGCACTTGAGAAGGCTCTTGACATCAAGCCCATCCGGAACTTTTAAAACTCTGTAATCTCGGATATGAGGGAACTTTCCAGTTACCTAAAATTGAATTTAATGTCATCCATTTCTGAAACATCTATCAAACAAATTTTCTGGAAGATCAATACAAACCACTCAAAACCCAACAGTAATAATGGCTTAGTGAGAACGATTAAACCGCTTACACTTTCTGGAACATATCCACTCTCTGGTTCCAGCCTAATTTTCACATCATGACTTGTTTTCAAAATTGGAAAGATACAAAAATGTTGGAATAAAATGCCATGACTAGAAAATGGATAAAAAGAAAAGGGGGGGGGGGGGGGGGAAGAGCCAATTAGTTAATGGCGAGAAAAAAGGGCGCCAAATCAAATATTCAAATAGAAGGGTAGTCTTGTAGTTCTAGTTTTAGAGTTGGTTAAATTCACACGTGTAGCTCATCGGACGGTGACCTCTACAATTCTGTTAGTTTTTCTATTGTTAAATAGAGATGAAGAGATCAAAAGAGTAATTACACCACCCGTTTCTTGTTGACTGGCGGCTAGGGTTTTGCATGGCTTTCATGGAGGCGGCCAAGGGAGATCCTCCCTTGGTTGGCCACGATGAAAGAGATAGCCCCAAAAGAAGCTTTGCACAGGTTTTAGGAGGGGTTGGCAAGGATGTGTCAGAAGAAAAAGCAACAGATTCAATCAGTTTTAGAAATGAGGGTGACTCGGCTTTGTTGCTGTCGGACGCGGACGTTGCTAGGGGGAAGATCACGTCTCTAGCCATGTGGTGGTGTTGAAGTTTTCAAGCTTTCGACCGTCTCTCAATGCGATTAGGAATCAATCCACCGTTTTTGGGGAATATCGGGTGAGTTCATTATGGGTCTTCTGGATCAACGTCATATTTTGGTTTATTTACAATATGAGGTAGAAGTTAAAAAGGTACTCTCTAAAGATTCTTTTACTATTCGAGGTGTACGGTATAAAGTCTTTCGTTGGCACTCTGGTTTTAGTCTACGGGCTGATCCGGAACTTGCGCCAGTGTGGGTGTAACTCCCAAATCTTCCACTACCTTATTACTTAGCGGCTATCATGAAAGCCATTGGGAACTCCTTTGGGAGTTTTCTAAGAATTGATGATGGAACGAGATTTTTTGCTCGACCAAGAGTTGCTCGGATGGGTGTTGAGATGAAAATTACTAAACCTTTACCATCTAGGATTTGGCTTGAGAATCTCAAGAATGGTGGGTAATGGCAAAAAGTGGAATACCCAGGTTTTAAGTATTGTAATCACTGTGCTTTAATAGGACACGAAAAAGAATACTGCAGGAAGATTTTATGAGAAAAAAAAGAATTCAATTCCGAGAGGATGAGAAAGAGAACAAGGAAAACAACTCCAACAAGGAAAACAACTCCAACAAGGAAAAGCAGACACAATAGGACACGAAAAAGAATACTGCTGGAAGATTTTATGAGAAAAAAAAGAATTCAATTCCGAGAGGGTGAGAAAGAGAACAAGGAAAACAACTCCAACAAGGAAAAGCAGACACAAATTTGGGTGAAACAAAAATCTGTTCCAGATCCGGTCACAATCAAATCTAACGAGCTAAAAAATGTTGGGACAATTACATGGATCAGCACCTATAATGTCACAGTAAGACATTTCTCATATGCTGACTATGTTTGCTAGTTTATTGTATATGATGTTCTACTCAAGCAAATTCCTATATGCAAATATAAAGCATAAATTCCATGGAATTATTGAGCATACGAACAATAGCACATGCATATAAACATTCTAATGTAGGCAAACATAGCAAACATTCTTTGAAACACAAATTCAATCTATGAAATAAATTCATACCTGATTGTGTAACTTCCGTATAAGATTCTACTGCTGTAACAATTCAAATAAACAGTTAGATAAAACTGTACCATTTTGTTCTTGGGTTGAGTCGCGGACTAGGTCGCTCTCTTTAAGACGTTTCGCGGCTCTGCCCAAGATTGTGCTAGCAGTGTTATAGCCCCGCCGTCCCCAGGATAAAACAGCCCAGAATCTTCTGTCTCGTTCAAATACGCACAATAAATGAACGGTATACTATTCACCCTCATTCTCATTATTTGCTCGGAATCATAAATCGGCAAAAACAGAAACACTGTTTTCAAAACATGTTCTGGATGCACGACTGTTTTGCAAAAACGCAAGAACTGTTTTGCAATCTCTGTTTTTCTGATTTCTAAAACTGATATAAAAACTCTGATTTAGAAGATACAATAACTGGAAGAAGCAAAACTAGTTTGCAATCACTCTGTTTCAGAAGATGCAAAAACTGGAAGAAGCAATACTCAATCACTGTTTCAGAAGATGCAAAAACTGGAAGAATTAGAGCACTCTGATTTCGATGAAGACTGGATGCTAAATCAGATTCTGAAAAACTGTTCCAGATGCTCACAAATAAACTGGATGCAAGAACTGCTTCAGAGTTTGAAGAAGTTCAAGAACTGTTTCTGTATCAGCTGGATGAAACAATTGCAAAAACTGGAAGAACTGTTTGAAGGAGAAGGAGCTCTGATTCGAAGGAGAAGGAACTGTTTCAGCAGCTCTAGAAAAACTCTGTTATATTTCGTTTCATTCTCTCAAGCTTTTAATGGATGAACTGTTTTCATCATCATTTCAAGCAGAAAACGAAAACTCTGTTTTTCGTTGAAGAAGCAATCACTCTCTGCTCTCTTTCTATTAACTCTATACAGTTCTGATAAGAGAAGGGATAATAAAGATTGAAAAGCATGGAGCAAGTGGCAGCCGGATTTGCGGAGCAAAACAGGGAGCTTGATTCCTGGAGCCGCCCACTGTCCACTCAAGATTTTAAATTCGTTTTTAATCAAATTATTTAAAAAATCCACATATGTTCCAACAAAAAATAAAGGAGGGACGAGTGGGGCTAAAGAAGTTCGAGGAGTGGCATCTGATAATGCCACTGTAGGAGTTGGGGAAGGATCAGAGGGACCAACAAGTTTGGGCATACAAGAAGGTGAAGGAGTCGGGAAAGAAAAGGGGGCCATTATTGTTACAAATAGCTTTGCTATTCTGGAGGAGGCCTTAGAGGATGAGAATGCCAATGAAGCAGGGAAAAACTCATCTCAAGTGGATGTTACAAACAGAGAAATACGCATGGGGTTAGTGCAGGGCCATGGTAAATGTGAAGCAGGTGTTAACATGACCAGCGAACAACAGTTGGTTTCCAATGTTGCAGACTCGACAAGAGGAGATGAGGAAGAATTCAAATCGGTTAGGAAAGGAACGAATGCAACAGTGAAGGGACGGGTGGTTGAGGCCGTAGATATGTTGGACATCAAGCCAAGGGAAGTAAATGTGAGCAATAAGCAGAGCGAGCAGAAGAGTTTTCTTTCGGCCATGAACATGCTGATAGAGGCGGGGTACACGGTGAGTGAGGCTAACCTAGCAGTCGTAAAACAATCAAGCCCAACATCTGATCGACGCTCGGTCACAGCTTCACCTAGAGCTGCTAGCATCAGTGATATTAGAGGGGAATTTGTGCATGAGCTGCAGTCGGCCTCAATGGTGGAAGAGTTGGTCGAGGCAGACCAAGGAGGCTCAAATAATGCAGGCCGTGATTCACCTCTTGAGTTGGACAGTGGTATAGCTAGGGAGACTTTGGTGGAACCAGGAACAGACAGTGCAAAACAGGGAACTAGGGAGACGAGGTCCCTTGTTCCAAGCTCAGGTCAGCTCTCTAAGACAGTTGCAGCAGTGACCGATACTGAGGTTCCCTATTCAGGGTCTTGTTCGGGTGTTGTGAGGAAGGTGTGGTTACTTGCGGTCCTATCATTGGGGATATACCAGGCAATGAAGATGTTAAGCTGGGGTTGAATTCAGAATGCGCTCTGGCGCACGGGAAAGAAAAAATGGGGTTGAGGCTTCGACGGGTACGAGGGATGGTCAGGAAGGTGGTGATAATTGTGGCTTAATGGTGGATTTAGAAGCACCTAAATGTAATGCAGGCATGGCTGATCTAAGGCGAGAGTTGATTGAGTCATTCTCTAATCGGAATGTCTGAGACATGGCGACGCGTTTGATCAAGGAAGGAAGAAAACTAAATTTGGAAAAAATTAACATAAACACGTTTGAAAGCACCGATCAAGAAGTTGTCCATAGTGCAGGTCATGATGTTCATGATGCTCACGGTGATTCTCATAGTGGGGCTCAAGGTGGTGCCCAAGGTGGGGCTCGTTGTCGGGCTAGCAAGGATGGTCATAGTGGGGAAATGAGGCATACTTCTCACTTGGCGCCTAATGTTCGTTCTCAGTCGAAGCAGGATATTTCGGTGACTCCGGTTCCATTAGTGGAAACCTTTGGAACTCCTGGTCATTCAGGGTTTTTGGTTCGTCAGGCTAACAGCGAAAACGAACAGGAGTTCAATACCAACAATTCGGATGAAAAGCGTTCGGATGAAGAAGATTTGGATGAAAACACCATCAGGTCAAAAATAGTGTCAGGTTTAAAGAAAGACCACATACGATTAATGAAAAGATTCGATAAGAGGAATATGACAACAAAAAATACGCTAGATCACGACTGCTTCAAAGACTTCAAGGTTTTTCCTCGAAGATCATCTAGAATGAAGAAATGTAACAGCAAGTACAGACTTTGATCTAGGGGTTTGGTCAGTCTAGATTTGATATATTTGTCTAGTTTATGCTTTTCTTTCACACTTTGTTTTTATATCCCGTTTTGAAACAAGTAATTAAGATCTGACATTCCATAGCTGCCTCTCCATAGCGGAGATTTAAATAAATAAATAAATAGAGATGAAGAGAAATAGAAAAAGATAAGCAAAAAAAGTGAATTGTGAGGCTCAGTTCAGAGTGAACTTTAGAGAATATCCTATAATCTTCAGTTTTCATTTCAAATTATATCCCTCTTTTCTTCATTTTTACTATCAATTACTTGCCAAATAGTCACAATCATGACAATTGGTATCAAAGCCATAATCGATTTGTTCCACCATGGAAACCAGAACTCGAGAAATCAAAACGTTTATGAAGGAAACAAGGAAGCAACAAATCGAAACCACCAGACAAATGCAAGAATTATGGATTGAACTAAGATGCATCGCTCAAGCAAGCGAGGCTCAAGAGAAGCAATTTGAGTCAAGGATGGAGCAGATTGTTCCCCTATTGCAGAACCATCAGAAAGGTACTAGATCTATTATCTCTCATTCATTTTAACTCACTGGAGAACAATCACAAAAACCTTACTCAAATCCTTCCATGGAGATCCAAGATTCCTGGTCCATAAAGAGTAATTATGGAAGCACCTTGGACGAGGAACAGTGGCATGTCGACGCCTTCGATGCGATCTCTACTGGTACCTTTCGAGCTGCATTTTATCACAGTTCAGATAAGGAAGCACCAAATGTAGAAATAGAACCTTCAATGTTGGGTTTACAGAACTATTGGCAGACCACATATGTTGATGAATTGGCAATTTTTTAGGAACATGGCCATACCGGTGAAGTTTGATTGGGGGATAAAGTCAGGGACATTGAGGCAACGTGGACCGAAAAGTTGTGCACCAGTAATTCTCAAGGTCGAATGGACAAGCTCCTTGATGATGCTACTTGCGAACTAGGATCAGTTGGACATGGTTTCAGTGACCTATCTATGCAGAGAGTGTTTGATGAAATGTTTACAAAACAGGTTTTGAATTTGGTGCATACACATGCAGGGCTTCAAGGGGTCACTTACTCTTCTCGGATACGGGTTAAGATGAAAGTTCAGGATCATATAATTATTGTTGGTAGTGTTCCGTGTTGCGAATGTGGAATTCCAATGGCACTAAATGCTGCAAATATGTGTGATAAGTGTTTGAGATTTTAAGTGGATATTACTGAAGGTCTACAAAGCAGATGATGTACCTTTATATTATCCTTTATGTTACTAGATTTGGAACAACAAGCATAAGGCTTTACGTGTCGTCATTTCGTGTTGATCAGTTTGATGAAAGGAGCAGAGATTACCAGTCTCATTTTGATAGGTTCTTCAATTTCTTTTATCTTTCTGTCACCATTGGGGCAATTATGACGTTTACTGTGGTAGTTTACATTCATAAGGTCGTTTGCTTTCGTGTGATATTGGCAGAAAAACAGATCAATGAGCTGTTGAGTACAACAAATTTTAAGGAAGCCTTGGCGTTGGTGGAGGAGCTTGAGTTTGAGGATGAAAGGACAAAAGAAATGCCTCCCTTCATTCATGCTCAAGTGGGATTTTTCTTACTATTTGATTTTCATTTTGAGGAAACAGTAAAACATTTATTGCAATCAGAAATAATGCAATCTTTGGAGAGCAACCACCTTGGGGAAGAGTTAGAAATTTTATAAGATGAATCTGGGCATTTACATGCACTTGTCTTCCTCTATGCAAGTAAAAGAATGAGTTCAAAAGCCCTCGCTATCTGGCGTACTTTGGCAAAATAGTGTTCAGCTGGCTTGTGGAAGGTTCCTTCAATGGAAAATGATATTGTTGGTACATTTTCAAATGTGATCTAGTCAAAAGATTGTTGCAACTGAGGCATCGAAGCTTATTGAGGTGTTCCAGTGTATGTTTGATTACATTAATAGGCTATTTGTGATGGTGCGCCCAAGAAAGCTACTTTACATGACTATTGATGGTGTTGCTCCGAGGGTGAAAATGAACCAGCAGCAGTTGAGGTGGTTCAGAGCAGCTAAATATGCAACTGATGCTGCAGTAAAGGAAGAACAATTGCGACGAGAGTTTGAAGAGGGGGGCATAAAGCTTTCCCCAAAGCTGGAGTCACAAACCTGTGATTCTAATGTTATAACTCCTGGAACTGAATTCATGGCAATTTTGTCCATTACACTGCAGTAGTACTTGTTAGGCAATGGTGGGTGGCAACCATTGTTGACATAGTTAGGCCACCCACCACATCTTCTAGTCAAGAATGGAGGCAATGGTGGTTGAGCTACCCACCTTGTTGAGCCTATATAAGGCTCCTCCCTTCATCATATGTTATTATCCCATTCCATAGAAACCATTCTTCTCTTTGTCAAGAGAAGCTTGTCTCCTCCTCTAAGAAGAGAGTGAGTGAAAGCTTAGGAAATTAAGCTTGTGAGAGAGAGAAAATTGAGAGTGATTTTCTCGGGTGTAATTGGGTTATGGGTCGTGAGTTGTGAGTGTTTGTAAACACCTTCTTTCCTTTGAGTAAAATTTCGCAGCAGCCCGTGGACGTAGCCCAAAGTTGGGTGAACCACGTAAATACTTGTGTTCATTTATTTATTGCATTTCTCACTAATCTGGCTTAAGGGGTGAATCGGCGTAATTTATCCCCAACAACTGGTATCAAAGCTTTGGTTGTGTAATCCAGAGAAAGCCAGATTCGAGTGGGAGCAATGGCTACAGACGAAGGGAAGGTGAAACTCGAAAGGTTCGATGGCACAGATTTCGGATTCTGGAAGATGCAGATAGAGGATCATCTATACCAGAAAAATCTGTACCTACCTCTCATAGGGCAGAAGCCAGAAACTATGAAGGAGGAGGAGTGGGCCCTGCTTGATAGACAGGCCCTTGGAGTTATCCGACTGACTCTATCCCGCAACGTTGCTTTTAACATAGCAAAGGAAAAGACCACGGTGGGTCTTATGGCGGCTCTCTCAAGCATGTATGAGAAGCCATCAGCCTCGAACAAAGTTCACCTGATGAAACGTTTGTTCAACTTGCGGATGACGGAAGGCGCATCGGTTGCGCAACATCTAAACGAACTCAACACAGTCACAACTCAGTTGAGTTCAGTGGAGATTGAGTTTGATGAAGAGGTACGGGCACTGATCTTATTGTCTTCTCTACCAGAAAGCTGGAATGCTACTGTCACGGCTGTGAGTAGCTCCTCGGGAAGCAATAAGTTAAAATTTGACGATATTCGTGATCTAGCTCTTAGTGAAGAGATCCGACGGAGAGAGTCGGGGGAATCGTCAGCCTCTTCAGTCTTGCAGACAGAGTCGAGAGGAAGAGACTCAACTCGATGGAATGGACGCGGCAGATCAAACCATCGAGGTAGATCAAAGGACAGGAGGTCCAAATCCAGAAATCCTAATAAATTCCAAAACTCGAAGACTGTCGAGTGTTGGAACTGTGGGAAGACCGGGCACTACAGAAATCAGTGCAAGAGTGCACCGAAGGATCAGGAGGCGAAGGCAGAGGCAAATGTTACTTCCACCTCAGGAGGAAATGATGTGTTGATATGCTCTTTGGAGAGCAAGGAAGAGTCTTGGGTGATAGACTCTGGAGCGTCATTCCATGCTACTTCCCAAAAAGAATTGTTTGAGAAGTATGTCCCTGGAAACCTTGGTAAAGTATACCTTGGTGATGATCAACCTTGTGCTATCATTGGCAAAGGTGTAGTGAAGATTACGTTGCACGGGTCTGTTTGGGAGCTGAAGGATGTCAGATATATTCCCGACCTGAGAAAGAACTTAATCTCAGTGGGGCAGTTAGCTAGTGAAGGCTACACCACGATCTTCCATGGTGATGACTGGAAGATTTCAAAGGGTGCAATGACGGTTGCTCGAGGCAAGAAGAGTGGTACTCTTTACATGACAGCAGGGGCACGCTGTTCAATTGTAGTTGCAGCAGGAAGCGAAAATCCCAATCTGTGGCACCATAGACTTGGCCACATGAGCGAGAAGGGGATGAAGATTATGCACTCGAAGGGGAAACTTCCAGGTCTACAGTCAGTTGAGATTGACATGTGCGAAGATTGCATACTTGGAAAGCAGCAGAGAGTTAGCTTTCAGAAAAGAGGCAGAACCCCAAAGAAGGAACGGCTGGAGCTTGTTCACTCTGATGTTTGGGGACCAACGACCATCTCATCCATTGGTGGGAAACACTACTTCGTGACTTTCATCGATGATCACTCTCGGAAGGTATGGGTTTACTTTCTGAAGCATAAGTCTGAAGTATTTGAGGCTTTCAGGAGATGGAAAGCTATGGTTGAAAATGAGACAGGTCTAACAATAAAAAAGCTAAGAACCGACAATGGTGGAGAATACGAAGACACCAGATTCAAGAAGTTCTGCTATGAGCACGGAATCAGAATGGAGAGAACCGTGCCAGGTACGCCTCAACACAATGGTGTAGCTGAGCGTATGAACCGAACGTTGACAGAGAGAGCCAGAAGCATTCGTATACAGTCAGGTCTACCGAAGCAGTTCTGGGCAGAAGCAGTCAACACAGCAGCTTACTTGATCAACCGAGGCCCATCGGTTCCATTGGAGCACAGAATACCAGAGGAGGTATGGAGCAGCAAGGAGGTCAAGCTCTCACATCTAAAAGTTTTCGGTTGTGTAGCATATGTGCATATCAGTGATCAAGGCAGAAATAAGCTTGATCCCAAATCAAAGAAATGCACCCTCATCGGCTATGGCGAGGATGAGTTCGGCTACCGCATCTGGGATGACGAAAACAAGAAGGTGATCCGCAGCAGAGATGTGATTTTTAATGAAAGAGTGATGTACAAAGACAAGCATAAAGCTGGCGCCAGCGGCTCAGAGCAGAGTGAGCCAGTATTTGCAGATACAGATGATTTTCCAGATAGTCCTGTGATGGAGCAGATAGTAGCAAGTCCTCAGCCAGAGGAACCTGCTGGACAGAGTAGTGTGCAACAGACAGACACACCGCAACATCCTAGTCCAACTCCTGTATTGAGAAGGTCTTCTCGGCCTCATGTGCCTAACAGGCGATACATGAACTATCTGTTACTGACTGATGGAGGGGAGCCTGAATGCTATGATGAAGCTTGTCAGACTGGAGATGCCAGCAAGTGGGAGCTTGCTATGAATGAGGAGATGAAGTCTCTCATCTCCAACCAGACATGGGAACTAGCTGAGTTACCCGTGGGGAAGAAGGCACTTCACAACAAATGGGTGTACCGGGTGAAAGAGGAGCAAGACGGCTCCGAAAGATACAAAGCCCGACTAGTTGTCAAAGGATTCCAACAGAAGGAAGGAATTGACTACACAGACATTTTTTCTCCCGTTGTGAAACTTAACACTATCAGGTCAGTGTTGAGTATTGTTGCCACTGAAAATCTTCATCTTGAGCAATTGGACGTGAAGACTGCGTTTCTTCATGGAGATCTAGAAGAGGAGATATACATGCACCAGCCAGAAGGTTTTTCAGAAAAAGGGAAGAAAAACATGGTATGCAGACTTAAGAAGAGTTTGTATGGCCTGAAGCAAGCCCCAAGACAGTGGTACAAAAAGTTCGACGGCTTCATGCACAAGGAAGGTTTTCAGAAGTGCAACGCTGACCACTGTTGCTACTTCAAGAGATGTAAATCTAGCTATATCATTTTACTTCTCTATGTAGATGATATGTTAGTAGCAGGTGCAGATATGGATGATATCAGGAGGTTGAAGCAGTAATTGTCAAAGGAGTTTGACATGAAAGACTTGGGTGCAGCAAAGAAGATTCTTGGAATGCAAATCACAAGAGATAAGCAAAGAGGGACTTTGCAGTTATCTCAGGCAGATTACATCAAACGTGTTTTGCAGAGATTCCACATGGGCGATGCCAAGGCAGTCAGCACACCTTTGGCAAGTCATTTCCGCCTATCCAAGGAACAGTCTCCTCAGACGGAGGACGAAAGAAACTTCATGGCTAAGGTTCCTTACGCCTCAGCCATTGGAAGTTTGATGTACGCGATGGTCTGTACGAGACCAGACATTGGCCATGCAGTGGGAGCTGTTAGCAGGTTTATGTCAAACCCAGGAAAGATCCACTGGGAAGCAGTCAAGTGGATTTTGAGGTATCTACGAGGCACCACAGACAAGTGTTTGTACTTTGGCAAAGGAGAGTTGAAAGTACAAGGCTACGTAGATGCAGATTTTGCAGGGGAAGTCGATTGTCGAAGGAGCACCACCGGTTATGTGTTTACCGTGGGTACTACAGCTGTTAGTTGGATGTCACAAATTCAGAAGATTGTTGCATTATCCACTACAGAAGCTGAGTATGTAGCTGTGACTGAAGCTAGCAAAGAGATGATATGGCTTCAGGGATTGTTCACTGAGTTGGGATTCAAACAGGAGAAGAATGTTTTGCACAGTGATAGTCAGAGTGCGATACACTTGGCGAAGAATTCAGCATTTCATTCCAGAACCAAGTATATTGGACTTCGTTACCACTTCATCAGATCTCTATTAGAAGATGATGTGTTAATGCTGGAGAAGATCCAAGGATGCAAGAATCCAGCAGATATGTTGACAAAGGTGGTGACTGTTGACAAACTGAAGTTGTGTTCAACTTCAGTTGGACTGCAAGAATAGCAGGATCGGAAGGCTGCTGCATTGATCGAGGTGTGAAGACAGATTGAAATCGGTCTTCAAGTGGGAGATTGTTAGGCAATGGTGGGTGGCAACCATTGTTGACATAGTTAGGCCACCCACCACATCTTCTAGTCAAGAATGGAGGCAATGGTGGGTGGCAACCATTGTTGACATAGTTAGGCCACCCACCACATCTTCTAGTCAAGAATGGAGGCAATGGTGGTTGAGCTACCCACCTTGTTGAGCCTATATAAGGCTCCTCCCTTCATCATATGTTATTATCCCATTCCATAGAAACCATTCTTCTCTTTGTCAAGAGAAGCTTGTCTCCTCCTCTAAGAAGAGAGTGAGTGAAAGCTTAGGAAATTAAGCTTGTGAGAGAGAGAAAATTGAGAGTGATTTTCTCGGGTGTAATTGGGTTATGGGTCGTGAGTTGTGAGTGTTTGTAAACACCTTCTTTCCTTTGAGTAAAATTTCGCAGCAGTCCGTGGACGTAGCCCAAAGTTGGGTGAACCACGTAAATACTTGTGTTCATTTATTTATTGCATTTCTCACTAATCTGGCTTAAGGGGTGAATCGGCGTAATTTATCCCCAACAGTACTATGTACATCTAAGACCGGGTGGAGAGATACTAAGGTTATCCTTTCTGATGCAAATGTTCCTGGTGAAGGGGAACATAAATTTATGTCGTATGTCCATCTTCAAAGAAATCTTCTTGGTTACGATCATACTGGCTCTGGCTACTCATTGCCTATATGGTCTGGACATTGACTTGATCATACTGGCTCTGGCTACTCATGAAGTGCATTTTTCATTTTTGAGAGAGGTTGTTTTTACTGCACAAAAAGATAACTATTTCATGTGTGGTCAGATAGACTACTTAGCTGTAAATTGTGAAGGAAAAGCTAAAAGAAAGTCTGGGGAAATCGATGAGAAGGGTGAGAAGAGGCATCTGCATCTAAAAAGCCTTATCAGTTCCTCAACATAGAAACACTAAGAGAGTACTTGGATTATGAAATGAGAATCCCTATTCCTCATTTGAGATTGATTTTGAGCGCACTGCCGAGGATTTCATCTTCATTTGTTTCTTTGTTGGGAATGATTTTCTGCAACACATGCTGACATTGGAGATTCGAGAGGGTGCTATCAACTTGTTGATTATTGTTTATAAAAAGGAGTTTCTTACCATGAATGGATATTTGACAGACTCAAGCAAGCCAAATTTGGACTGGGTATTTCACTCAAGCAGTGGGGTCCTTTGAATATAAAATCTTTCAAAAAAGAGGAGATGATGCAGAACCTCAAATCAAACCTGATTCTCTAGTCCCCGTTAGTTGCTATCATGGCTTTCGTCTTGCTTCTGCTTCCGTACCATCACCATTTCCACAGTCATCGGGATCAAATGGAAAAGAAGTTAATGGGAGAGCACAGAAAGTAACACGTACATCAGGTGCCACAATTAGTGCTGCAATTGTTGATGTTGAAAATAATAATGAATTAGAAATATGTGAAAACAAAGAAGAACTTGGTATGAACCTTGACAAGGTGGAGCTAGATGGTATGAACCTTCACAAAGTGTAGCTAGATATGCTTGGCACTTGCAAAGAGGTAACGATATCCAATGATGACACCTTCATTCTTAATGGGGTTGGTGACAAGAAGGCCCTTAAGGAAAGATGTGAGCAGCTAAGGTCTTCTATTGAACTGAGCACTCCTAATTATGATAAAAAGAAGTTGCAAGAGAGTCTTGCAAAACTTTCTGATAGTATTGTTGTTCTCAAGATTGGAGGTGTTAGTGAAACCAAAGTTTGGGAGAAAAAGGATTTCACAGTTTGACTCTGCAAAGAGAGCTGCCCGTGTCACACTGTGGGTTGATTTGAATCATGGTTTGCGGTTGCTTCATCCATTTATGCCATTTGTTACTGACGAATTATGGAAGCGCCTTCCTCAACCAGCCGAGAGCTGCAGCAAAGAATCCATAATGACATCCAAATTTGCGTTGCTTAATATGTATGACACTTGGAAAGAAACCTCTAGGAAGTATTGGTCTCACATACATACCATGTTCCTCCTTTTAATCCTTGAGGGTAATGTCATGACTGGAAAATAGATGAAAAGAAAAAGGGGGAAAAGATGAGCCAATTAGTTAATGGCGCAAAAAAGGGGCGCCAAATCAAATATTCAAATAGAAGGGTAGTTTTGTAGTTCTAGTTTTAGAGTCGGCTAAATTCACACGTGGCGCTCATCCGATGGTGATCTCTACAATTCTGTTAGCTTTCCTATTGTTAAATAGAGATAAAGATAAAAATAGAAATATAAGCAAAAAGAAGTGAATTGTGAGGCTTAGTTCAGAGTGAACTTGAGAGAATATCCTGTCATCTTTAGTTTTCATTTCAAATTATATCCCTTTGTTCTTCATTTTTACTATCAATTACTAGCCAAATAGTTATGATCATGACATAAAATAAGACCAAAAGCAAAGATTTCAGACCAAGAACTGACCAAACTATGGAATTAGGGTTTATAACCTTCAATGCCTAGGCTTTCGGTTCTACTACAAGTAACAAAAACCATCTTCAACATCGACATTCCACGCGACGATCGATCTACTCACCCAGAAAGCTCTCGACTATTGCAAATCGCCTTGAAACTGCAAGAAACCACAGATTACTAATTCAAGAAACGATGAATAGGGGAGCAAGAACTCAATTCGAAATCAAGAAAGTAAAAGTGCCAAATTCTTCGCGAGAGTAGCAACCGATGGAGGCTCCATTGATGATGAAGAGCAGCGAATAGCTCTTCGAGACTAGTACAGAGTGGTGGTGGTGGTGGTGGATGGATGTATTTGAAATGCGATTGAAGGGTTTGAGAGGTGGAAATGGAGGAGGGTTTCATTGACAAGAGGAGGTGGTTTTGATATTGGGAGGTGGAGAGGACGGAGATAGAAGAGAGCAATAGGAAAGGCATTTGTCGGACGTTTGCCCCCAATAAAAGCGGGAGAGTTAGAAAGGTTGCAGAGGATCTCTTTCCTTCACGTTGGGTTGCGGATAGGCGGGTTGGGAAGTTTGGGCCGTTGGAGCTTAAAACCCAACCAATTATAAAACAGTCGAGCACAAACCCAAGCCCATGATTGGATGCTTGTGACGATTTTTTTCAATCCCACTCTGAAAAGTAGAAAACAATAAATAAATAAATAAATAAGTACATCATGGTAGCTAAAAACATTTTCTTGCGTGTTCTTCAATGAGTTTTTTTTTTGTTTTTTAATTTCAATAGACCTAGGATGTGTATTTCAATGATGAAGTTAGTGATTATCGGTGAACCCGGTTGATTTTGTATAGTCTTAGTTATCCAAGTGTAAATACACCATATATGACTTGGTACGAAATAACCGATTATAGCTAAAGTGCAAGGCATGTTATAGTACTCACGAAGAGTGCACTGGCTCGAGGATGTGAATACTCACTTTTGATCATCAGATTTGTTTTGAAAAACAAGCGGAAGTATTCACCTTCAAAGTTCTTCGCATAAACTTATTGAAGACTTATGGTGTGACTTAGACTAAGTCAAAACCACAAGGTTCACATGTTAAATCGGTTCACTGTAAAGTGAACACTTAGTTGAAAACCTCTTGCAAAATCCCCCAAAGAAATCCTAAGCATGCAAGTTGAACATACAAGTAATATAGCAATGTAAAGACAACTTAACTAAGTATGCAAAATAAAGTAGATAGAGTCATGAGGAGAATAAAGAAAATTAGACAAAGAACACCAATATAACAAGATTCATCTGAGCTGGAGTTTGATTGGCTCTGACAAGTTACATTTCTTGGTGAAAAAGGTTCACGAGCCTCAAGTATTTATTACTTGATCAAAATAAAACTTCAACTCAATTAACGTTCCACAACCTTGCAAGGTCTAATCGTCACGCTCCTTGAGACTTACAAACATCGTGCACCACAACCAAGTCTTAGGGACGTGTGTTTGGAGTTTCAGAGATACCACTTAGTCTTATGTAAGTGCTCCGCAAGACTTATCGAATCGCCAATTATCACACCATCAGGGAATGCGACACAACCAAATCTTACCACCTACTTGGGATCACCTGTGACAATTACTCTTAGGAATTCACTCCACGGATTCAAAAACCCTCACGGGGTGAATAAGAGTTTAGGCAAAGGCTAACACTCAAAATGTTTATTTATTCTAGTGACACTCGTTTGTTGGATAAAGAAGCTTAAAAACTCTTTTACATTCACTCTCTCACTCAATGGAAGATGAAAGCTTCACTCAATAATGAGATGAAGTGGTTGAATGGTCAACAACTCTCAAAAGGAAGCATATATCAATACAAAACTACCTTCAACTCTTCTTCGTCATTTATCTTCTATTTTCTCTTTAGACCAAATAGCTTATGAAGAGAGGAAGATTTTTTTCCTAACCACTATGAACTATCAAAAGGGATATGGGTTTTGAGTAGGTGAATGAATCTCTCGAAGGGAATGCTAAAGGGAATCGAAGGAATGGATCAAACTTTTGAGAACATGAGAGATATCGAAAAAGATAGATATCAGTTTGTATTTATAGAACTAGTTTGTACATAATGAAGTCGACTTCATTGTCTTCGCCACCTGCTTTTCAGAACGACAAGAACTATAACAACTTCTTGCTTTGTTAGAACTACTCTTTGTTGAAATGATCTGTCAAGAGGTGAAGTCAACTTTGGCGCCTCAAACAACCTGTATAAAAAGAAAAAAAAAATCACCTTTGTCACGCATCATTATGATTGACATGGACATCACATTTTGGCACAATGATCCTCGTGAGTTGAATATCATTGAAATGATTTTTACAAAGCATGGACATAATCTCAATCATTCGATATATGATTTATAGTTTTCATCGTATAATTTTACATTGTTTTGGAATAATTGGCATATAAATTTTAATATAGTCCCTTAAAGCCTATATTCTAGTTGCCTAAATAAACTAAAATTATGAATTAGATTAACAATAAAACCTAAATTCAGGGGTTCCACAACCAATAACAATAACTTGACTGAAAGTGATGAATCTAGGAGATAACAAATGAATAAAGCACCAAACGAGACTATGGTCATTGTCAGTTTCCAATTTAGATGCATATACAGAAGTTAGGACGACTGGTCTTGAACAAGTCACAAACATCATTTTGTCATCAACATCTCAAGTGATTTTGCCAAAGCGTGGATCTTTTGGATGGAATAATATTCTAAATTAGAGTCAATTCAAGGAACTCTACAGTCAATTCAAACATCTCCTTCCACTTTTTTTTTTTTTTTTTTAATTCTACACATGACAAAGTGTGTGTGGACCATGTGAGGGTGATGACACCCAATTCCGATTTTCTTGTTCCAAAAACTTTCACAACCGTATAAAAACCCAATTTGAAGTCATATATTCAAAAAATAAAGCAAGACTTGCTAAGGCAGTCATATGAGGACGGGGGGGGCTCATGTGCATCATTTTTGACCGTCGGATTCAGTTAGATTCAATCTAACGACTCTCTATTTTCCTTCATTCAAACTCACTTATTACAATTTAAAATCTCCATCTTTCTCTCTATATCTCTCTAAACTAAACCACTCAATTAAAACCACTCAATTATCTCTCTCTCACAAATTAAAACCACTCACAAATTAATTAAACCACTCAATTATCTCTCACACACACACTTGTTAATAATTAAACTACTCAATTAATTTTTATCTAAATTTACTAACATATTTTTCACCACGCATTTCAAAAAAATGAGATAAAATTCAACTGTTAAATTCGTATCTCGAGATTCATTGATGATTCATTGATGCTCGCTGAATAATACATTCATCTCGAAAAAAATCTAACAATTCAGCACGCACCTCAAGGAACATCTAAAATCAACGGTTTAAAATTTCATCTTAAACAACTCGTCTCGAGGAACATTTAATGGTTCAAATTTAATAAAACACACATCTCTAGGTAAATCTAACGGTATAAATTTAATAGTACACGCTCTTTCATCTTAAACAACCTATCTCGTGAACCGTTAGATTTTTCTTAAAGTGCGTGCTGAATTGTTAGATTTTTCTCGAGATAAGTGTACTATTCAGCATGCACCTCGAGAAATAATTTGATGATCCAACACGCGTTTCGAGATAATTTGTTTAAGATGAAAGAATGTGTGCTATTAAATTTGGACCGCTAGATTTACCTAGAGATATGTGTTCTATTAAATTTGGACCATTAAATGTTCTTTGAGACGAGTTGCTTAAGATGAGATTTTAAACCGTTGATTTTAGATGTTCCTTGAAGTGCATGCTGAATTGTTAGATTTTTCTCGAGATGAGTGTACTATTTAGCACGCATCACGAAAACACAATTTGATGATCTAACACGCGTCTCAAGATAGGTTGTTTAAGATGAAAGAGTGTGTACTATTAAATTTATACCGTTAGATTTACCTAGAGATGTGTGTTTTATTAAATTTGGACCATTAAATGTTTCTCGAGACGAGTTGTTTAAGATGAAATTTTGAAAAAGTTGATTGTAGATGTTCCTCGAGGTACATGTTGAATAGTTAGATATTTTTCGAGATGAGTGTATTATTCAGCGCGCATTAATGAATCTCGAGATATGTGTTGAACAATTGGATTTTATCTCATTTTCTTCGAGATGTGTGGTGAAAAATATGTTAGTAAATTTAGATAAAAATTAATTGAGTTGTTTAATTATTAATAAGTGTGTGTGTGAGAGATAATTGAGTGATTTAATTAATAAATGAGAGAGCGAGAGTGAGTGGTTTTAATTTGTGAGAGAGAGATAATTGAGTGGTTTAGTTTAGAGAGAGAGAGAATTTTAAATTGTAATAAGTGAGTATGAATGAAGGGAAAGAAAGAGCGTTAAATTAAATCTAAAATCCTTAAAGAGTTGTTTGCGACTTCTATTAGCATTTATGGTATGTGTCTCAGTAACTTTTGACCTCTCTTGTGTGAATCTCACTAATTTTATGAAAGAGTGAGGCTAGAGAGCGAGGAAACGGGCGAGGAAACCAGCGAGGAGAGGGACGTGGCGGGGTGGGAGCCGTCCACCCTGCTCGGGATGCGTGCCGCAATTTTTTGTGCGCGCGTCCCGAGCGGGGTGGACGGCTCCCACCCCGCCACGTCCCTCTCCTCGCTGGTTTCCTCGACATTTAGAATTCCCCTTTATGAAATTTAGCTTTGTGAATTTCAGACAAACCAAGTAACTTAGGGAATCTATGTGGATTTCAATTACATGTGTACGGCAGTGATTACATATTTATAAGGCTAGCTTGATCAAAATATAGGAGAGCATCTATCACAAATATAGAGTTTTTGATAATATTGGAACTCCCATCATTAATCAAAAAAATCTATAATTAACCATAGATATTCCCCTCATTTTGATCAGTTTAGCCTTAGAAATGAATTGTCTCTCGTAATTTAATTTTCATAATTATGAATCAGATTTACAATCAAACCTAGTCTTAGGGTTCCATAACCAAGAACAATAACTTGGTTGATAATGATGAAGTAAGGATATACCAAATGAATAAAGCACCAAATGAGACAATGGTCATCGTCAATTTCTCATTTAGATGCATGAACAAATATTTGGACAACTAGTCTTGAATAAGTCACCATCATTTTATCAGCAACATCTCAAGTGGTTTTGTGAAACTGTCAAACTTTAATCAAGGTTTAAATCCCCTTGCACTTTTTCCTTCTCTGAATTTCAACAGTAGTCTGCCCAAGACGAACGAGCACATGTGAACCATGTGGGTGATGAAACCTAATTCTGGTTTCATTTTGGTAGTTGTTATGTAACACTACCATTTTGACTTTGTTACACCACCTCAATGTAAAACCACTATTAAATAAGCAAATTTCCTCTTTCCTCCCTCTCATCGATACCACTAGTGTTTCTCAGGACCAAAGGCACTCAGTCAAGAAGATCAAGCAACAAATGGAACATAGGAGATATACAGATAAATAGCATCCACATAATAGAACATCACATGCATAAAACAACAATAAAAAGTGACAGATTTGAAGATCTATACTCTGTATTGTCCAAGAGAACGCCTTACCCACGTCTTACGGAGGTTTTAGTGGTTCAACCAAGTTCAATACGATCTTTTAAGTATAGAGTTTTAAGAAGAGAAGAAAACAGAGACATATATAAGAAAAGATGCTTATATTAAAATCTGAAAATAACATACAATAGAGGAGACTTACTAGGATAGAGAAGCTTTACAAGAATGTACAAAAGCTCGAGAGGATAAAGACGAACGATTACAAATACTACTCAGGGATACAATAATGATTTGGGGTTCTAAGAGAGTCTGCCCTTTTTTCTGGGACCTCCTCTTCTTTTATATGCTTGAAGAGATAAGAAAGACGAAGAGATAAGGCTCTTCGACTGTTCACCTTTTGATTGTCGGCAGGTACTGTTGAAGATGCTTCGACTGTAGCTGCATTGATTGAGTTGACTGTAGCTTCACGCGGATGCCGTTGGAAAAGAGAAATGATGCTTGTCGGGCTGTCTGGAGACTGTGGCAGAAAACAAACTTGTTTTACTTGGTGCTGGCAGATGCTGCCTCTGAACATAATAATGGACATGGGTCCTATCTACAAATCTCGAGGGTCGAAGATGTTGTAGCAATCATCTTCATTGAGATCCACTGTTGGATTATCTTCTTCAGCTTCATCATCTGAACAGATCTGAAACAGGGTCTCCATAAGCTGAGCTCTAGTAGGTTTTGCCATAATAGTCTTCATGAGTTGTTGTTTCAGAAGCTTGGCACTTGATGGTGATTCTGGCGGAAGGCCATCTTGAACTGGTCTGGGTGGTGTAGAAGACACCTCTTTTTTGGAGAAGAAGGCAGTTACGCCTTCCTTGGTAACCTTGGAATGGTCAAACCTTTGCCACCATTTTACTTTAAAACGACGACCGATATAAAAAGGTTTAACCTTTGAAAGGGTAATTGCTAAGTCAAGTGGGGAACAAACATAATCCCAACACAAGATCCAAGCAAGATTGAAACGGATAAAGAACCAGGTTGATAAAACCTGTTGATCGACAGGAGCAGGGGGCTAGTACTTATCTTTGAAGACATTCCAACCTTCTTTTACTGGGACAGGAAGGATGTCAGGAACTGGACCGAAAGAACTCCACCATACATGCTGAAACCAGAATGGTAGAAACTTTTGATTGAATTTCTTACAAAATAAAAAGAACCAAGAATGGCCACTTTGATGAGGACTAACTAAAAATGCTCGATGCCAAGCATTTATGTAATCCAAATAATTATAGGAAGAAGGAGAATAGGTCTGGGAAAACTTCTTGTGGTAACGGGGAAGTTGTCCCCAATCTGCTTCAGTCAGAATCTTGAAGATCTGACATTTGGAGAAAGTGATCTTTCAATTGGAGTCACGGTGGTGAGTGACTGCAATTGAATCAGAATCAACCAAGATGAATTCATAGAATTCTCTGGTTTTTTATGGGTCTGCTTCTACAAATTGTTGGTCTGTAGAGAACAGATGATTGGAAATTGCTTGAGGGTCAGGGATCAGAGCATGAAGGCATGGTTCGATCATGCTGATGAAGTCTATATTAGACTTATTGACATAAACAAGGGGTGCCTGAGAGGGCTTTGGAAAGCTTGTCATGGACGAGCTTGATTCTGTTGGTTTTCCTAAAGGGGTGAACCTCTGGGATAATTGGATGGCATAAGAAAGAGGGGCTGGAGGCTGAGAAGCAGAAGGCTTCTTAGCATAGCTAGCTTTGGATTGAGGTTTTGCAGGAGTTCCTTGCTTTGGAGATGAGTTTTGAGAAGAACTCATCTTTGAAGAAATTCTCGGGAGAGGAAGTCTGCAAGAGAGTTATCTGCTCCCATTATATACTTGATTTCGAAATCGAAAGCGGAAATCAAACCTTGCCATCTGGCGAAAATCTGTTTGGAAACCAAATTGAGTACATCTTTAGTTAAAATATCTTTTGCAGATTGACAATCAACTTGTAATAAAAATCTTTGATTTGTTAAATCATCTTGAAATTTCATGATGCACAATACGATCGCTAAAACTTCTTTTTTGACCGTAGAATAATTTACCTGTGTAGAATTCCAAATACCAGAATGGTATCAGACCAATTGGTCACTAGAAGAGTTAGGAAGACGCTGTTTGAGGATACCACCATACCCAAGGTTAGACGCATTAGTCTCAACAATCTTGAAAGCTTGGGGATCTGAAATTCCTAAACAGGGAAGACTCTTGACTTGACTTTTGACTTGGCGGACTATTTGCGAATGGGCTTCAGTCCATGGGCTTGGGTTTTTCTTAAGACGGTTATATAAGGGCTTAAGTAAAACTCGGAGGCCTTTGTAAAAATCTGCAACATAATTTAAAGATCCAAGGAATCTTTGCAATTGGGTTTTTTCCCGAATTTCATCAGGAAATTTATCTGCAAATTCAATTGTTCTGGAAATAGGGGTTACCATTCCATTGAAAATCTTGTGACCTAAAAATCTAACACTTGTTTGAAATAAATTGATTTTGGTAGGGGATAAAACCAATCCATTCCTTTTGATACAATCTTCAAATTGATATAAGTGTTTCCAGTGTGCTGGAATAGATTCAGAAAAGACAAGTATATCATCGATATACACAATTGTGAATTGAGAAAATTGGGACAGAATATCATTCATGATATTCTGGAACTCACTAGCAGCATTCTTGAGACCAAATGGCATTACATTCCATTCGTAATGGCCAAATGGGACATTGAAGGCGGTTTTATACCTATCTTTGGGATGAACCTGGATTTGCCAGAATCCAGACTTGAGATCAAACTTTGAAAATACACAGGCATTGTGTAATCTTTTCAGAAGATCTCTTTGATGGGGGATTGGATATCTTATCCATTGAAGAACCTGATTTAAAGGTTTATAATTGATGACTAAACGAGGACTACCTCTTTCAAGTTCTGCTGCTTTTCTGACATAGAAAGTTGCACAACTCCAAGGTGACTTGGATGGCCTAATAAGACGTTTGTCAATTAAACCTTTGATTTCTTCTTTGCAATATTCCATAAGCTCAAGATTCATTTGAATTGGTCGAGCTTTGGTAGGAATCTTGCGTTCATCAAATCTTGGTTCATAAGGAAGATGAACCACATGTTGGGATCTGTACCAGAATGCATTGGGGAGGTTGGAACAGAGTTCCTTTTGTAAATGTTTCTGATATTGAATAACTTGAGATTGGAGTTTAGGATCAAGTAGTTGATCTGCAACTCTTTTATATTCAATTTCATTTTTTAGAAAGTTTAATTGCTGTTGTTTGCAAATTAAACGATTTAAAAATGATTTCTTTGTAACTTGATTAAGTTCATAAATTTCTGGTTTAAACAAAAATGGAAATTCAAGTTTCGTTCCTAAATAGGAAGTTTGAATTCCTTGTTTAGACACAGAAAATGGAGAAATTGCATTGATAAAGGGTGTTCCCAATATCATCGTTTGTTCCATATTTCTGACAAGGAGAAAATGTTGCTTAATGCAAATTTTATCTTTGCAGATATGGGCATTTGGAAGTTTATGAAATATTTCCAAACGGGAATTGTCAGTGGTGTACAACTTCTACGTTGTTTTCTGGAAATATTGTGAAGGAACAATTCCTTCTTTGATGCAATTCATGTCAGCACCTGAATCTATCAAAGCTATGACAGAAATAAGTGTTTGACCTTTGATGAACAAATCAATTGCTACAAACCATTTCTGGATGGTAACAATATTTGGAATGATTTGTTTTTTATTAAGATTTTTTAAAAATTCAGCTTCTTTCTGTTTGGAAGATGAAGGGGCTTCTTCATTTTCATGTTCTGAAAAAGGCTGATAAAATTGATTGTCTTGTAGTGTTTGTATTTGGAGATTAACCAAATTTTGATTTTGTTTTAAGAGATTGATCTCTTTTTTGATAGTATTAACTTCATATAAGTCATACCACCTCAATGTAAAACCACTATTAAATAAGCAAATTTCCTCTTTCCTCCCTCTCATCCTATCTTCTTCCTCTCTTTGATCTCCATGCACAACTTCTCTTATTGTGAGCTCCCCTCCTACAAATATTGTCTTCATGCGACGATCTCCTCCCTCCCTAACAACCCCCTTCCTCTAACAACCATTCTCATTTTCCTCCCCTTCCAACAATCTTCATCCTCCTCCAATAACCCCCTCATCTTCCAATAACCCTCCTTCCCCAACCATCCTTGCCATCGTTTCTTCTCCCCTCACTTCCTTAATCTCGCAGGTGATGGAAAAAAATGAAAATGATGATCTTAAAATAATTTTTTTTTTAATTTATGAACTATCAAAAGTGTGAATCGTGCAAGATTTAGGTTTATTTTTGCAGCCTATATGAGATTTGGGTAAAACAATTTGTGAAAATTTAAATTATATGAAATTTATGTAAATTCTTGCAAAAATTCAAAAAATTACTAAATAACACTACAATTCTAAAATCATGCACAAATGGAGGGGGTGGAAATTGTTGGATGGGGAGGAACGCCAGAATAGTTGTTGGAGGAAGAGAAATCAGGTTGGTGATGGAGGGAGGAGGAGCTGGTATTTGCTCGAAAGGAGTAATCGTAAGAGGAGGAGCTCGCAAGAAGAGAAGTTGTAGGTGAAGATATCATAGAAAGGAAGAAAAAAGAAAGGGGAAAAAAGAAGAAAGGATTTGCCTCATTAATGGTTACATTGAAGTGGTGGTGTAACAAAATGAAAATGGTGATGCAATCACTAATAGAAACACACGTGTAATTGACCTAAACCTGTCGCTCATCACTGGCGGTCCCAAACTGCGGTTTGCTTCATCGCTTGCATTTATAGTGGGTCCCATTTCCTAGTAAGCAATTACTCAGAACCTATCCAATCCAAATCCACTTTGCTTTTCGAGCCTACCTCTTCTCCCGTTTCAACGGACGTCAGCTGTTTCTAACCCAATCCATCAATTATCACTCTATTATTCCCAAAATACCCTTCACTTTCTTCAACATTTCCACATTTCAAACCGTTTATAACTGCAATTCTTATACCTTTCTTGGAATATTGATTTTCCATTCTCTCCTAACGACGTGTCTTTCCCGCCACCACTATCACCTTCATTGCTTGAGAGTTGAGAGATCGATCTAAGTCAGTTGAATCTCGCTTCGATAATCTTGAATTCAAAGGTATGCCTTGTACGAATCTCTAATTCCTCTTTCACGGGGTCTATATTCTCTTCTTTTCTCTGTAGATTTTGAATTTTTTTGCTAAAACTTGTAATTTTATTTTCTGTTTGCAGAGAAAAATCAAGAAAATGGAGAGCAGTTCAGAGTCATCATCCATCTGGACTCAAATGAAAAATGAGGACTCTGAATCTGTGAATCTCGGGTATGTTTTTAGTTTCTTTATTGTTAATCTGTTGGAAAAAAATCTCTAAATTTCATGAATTTTGATTTAAACTCGTATTAAAATGAAATTTCAGGTGCACCCATTATCATAGAAAATGCAAAATCAGGGCACCTTGTTGTAATGAAATCTTTGATTGCAGGCACTGCCATAATGAAGCAAAGGTACAATTTATAAGTTTTTTTTCAGTGATCATACACTTCGATTCTATCTTTGTTTTGGTTATTTATTTATTTATTTTAACCTATGAATCTTAAACTATCTTAATTATTGAACAGAATTCCATGGAAGTGGATCCCCTCCATCGACACGACATTCCTCGCCATGAAATTCAAAAGGTCAGTTTCTTGATTTTTGTTTCTGCTCAGCCAAAATAAAGGTCATAATATTCAAGAAAAGAAAATCTGGGGTTTTGATTTTATTACAAGTTTGTATTGTTGTGACATGTGAAATGGATGTGTTTTGGAATGGGAATGTCTCTTTTGTTACTTTCTTTTCTGGTCTTGAAATGTTCTGATAGATTCTAAAATACACCAATTGTGGATAAGGTATCTTAATTTTGTTATATATTTTTTTCGCTATCTGTCAAACTTGAATTTGAAACAAATGGATTGATCCAACATTCATATTGTTTTGTTGAATTTTCAGGTTATTTGTTCCCTGTGCAGTACAGAACAAGATGTGAGTCTCGACTCGGAAATCTTGAATAGCTAGCTTGAGAAAAGCTTAAAACGATTTATCAATTGAGGATGATCTTGTTTATTCTTATCTTCAGGTTCAACAAAATTGCATCAAATGTGGGGTCTGCATGGGAGACTACTTTTGTGCAAAATGCAAGTTCTTCGACGATGATGTAAGCTTTCGGAAATTTTCAAACTTCAAACCCTAATTCTTAGAAGAATAATTTACTTAGCTAACAATCTGGCTTTGGTTTCAGGTTTCAAAGAAGCAATATCACCGTGATGGATGTGGAATTTGCAGGTTCAATCCTCTATCCTTGCTCCATGATTTTTTTTTTTATTGTAATCTAATTTTGAATAATCTGAAGTTTTTTCATCTTATGTTTGGCTGTCATAGAATCGGAGGCGAAGAGAACTTCTTCCACTGTGATAAATGTGGTAAGAAAGCTGCTTATTGAGTGGTTTTTTTCTTAGGTTTCATGTTTTCAGTTATGAGAGTGGGTCACTCAGTTCCTGTAAACTAATTGGTGTTTTCTGACTTGTGATCCCTTCTTCAGAATGTTGTTATGCAAAGTCATTAAAAGATTCACACCGATGCATAGAAAGAGCAATGCACCACAATTGCCCTGTTTGCTTTGAGGTAAATTTTATAGGAAAGATCAGAAGAATGTAATCCCATTAGTTTGGTTTATTTGTCAGAATACTTGTTTTGCTAGAGGTGTTTGGCATTATTTGGTAGAGATTTTGGATTTTGTTTCAGTAGAATTTTTGAAGAGAATTTTGTGTTCTAAATGGCTGTGTTATTCTATTATTTCGTTCAGTATATCTTCGATTCGACAAAGGAAATTAGCGTCTTACTTTGTGGACACACCTTACATTTGAATTGCTTGAAAGAGATGGAAATGCATTTTCAGTAAGTGTACTTGTCATTATTGTACATCAATTATTTACCAGTCATGCTGGCAAGCGGATTTTGACATTGATTTGATCTTGCAGATTTGCATGTCCTGTTTGCTCAAAATCAATCTGTGATATGTCGAGAGTATGGGAAAAGCTTGACGAAGAGGTGCTTATGTGATGTTTGTTAAGATCTGTAGAATACTACGTAACTCACATTGTAGCTAATCTTCTACAAAAATGTTTGTATTTCAGATTGCGGCAACAATCATGCCTGCAGCATATCAGAATAAGAAGGTAAGGATAAACAAGGGAATCACTTTCATGACTGCTATATTGATTTAGGTTTCATGACTGCTATATTGATTTTGGGTGATTGATATCTAAAATGTATTGTTTTGCTTCTGACGATGATCAGGTTTGGATCCTCTGTAATGACTGTGGGACAACATCTGAGACCAATTTCCACATCATAGCACACAAGTGCCTGAACTGCAAGTCCTACAACACTAGACAAACAAAAGGGCGGCCTGCTTCATGCTCTTCAAGCATTTGAAGATGGTGATGAAGGTTGCTCAGCTATGGGTTTTCTTTACTTCAAAGGTTTACTGATGTTGGGTTTCTTTCTTACTTTTCCTGAATAAGAAGCCGCAGCAGCATTAAGAAAAGGAATGGAGGAATGAAAATTTCAGTTCATGACCAGTTGTTCTTCTATAAAGTTCGGGGGTTTATTAAATGGTGACCAGGAACTTGTTTTCACTAAATGTTCTGATTCTTTTATCACCTCAGCATTCTTATAAAAAGACAGGATGTCAGTTAGAAATATGTTCTGCAATGAACCACCGCTCCTATAAAGAGACAGGAATTGGATTGGTTCAGTCAGGTTGATGCAAGTTTCAACTATCTGCAGGGCTGGGGAAAGTCATATGTCATGCTTCTTAAAAAAGAGAGTGGGTTCAGAAGCAAATCAAGATAAAAATGATATAGACATTCCTATCACATGTCATTTCAATGTGTTGCGCCTTATTGCGGAAGCGGGTAGACACCAACAATTGCACACAAGTACCACAAGGATCCAATCAATTAAATAGAGCAACTAGCAATGAAAGAAATTAGAGAAAATTAAGAACATACCACAAGAGACACAAGGTTTACGTGGTTTAGCAAATTGCCTACGTCCACGGTGAGGTGATTCCACTATATTCAAGAACAAGGTACAAGAAGATGACAATTCTCACACAATCTCTCAACAAGAGATGAAACAATTTCAAGGAATTATCTTCACACAATCTCTCAACAAGAGATGAAACAATTTCAGCAATTGTCTTTCTCTATTCCCTGTGCTTCACAGTTTTTCTACATGGAATCATCTTAAACAAAACACCTACAGTTCCTAGTATATATAGGAACAATAGTTTCCTGTTTCGCAGCAGTTTCCTGTTTCACAGCAGTTTCCTGTTTCCTAGAATTTATTTCCTGTTCAAAAACAGTTTCCAGAAATTCAAACAGTTTTTTTCCTATTTCAAACAGGAGTCCAAACAGTTTCCTGTTTCAAACACGTTTCCTATTTCACAAAATAGTTATGTGTCCTAATCCTGTTTGTGAAACAGTTTCCTGTTTCACAAAACATGTTGTTTCCTGTTTCACAATTCTCCACCTCGGCAAATTTTTTATAAGGAAAAAATGAGCCGAAACAAGGCATGAGAATAAACTGATCAACACTCTATCATAGCTTTGTCACCTCACGAAACCGCCCCAAAGGGCCCTCAATCAACATGAGTCAATGTGGAGTAAGTTCAAACAATGTTGGAACTTAACTCCAGGAACAACCTTTGTCAATATATCAGCAAGGTTGTCTTTTGTGTGTACTTTCACCAAAGACACCTCACCATTCTCAATTTCATACTTCTCCACATGTACCTTGCTCACCTTGGATGCCATTGCAAACAAAACCTGTGACTTTCTAGACAAGAAGTTTCACTACGGTTTTTCTTCAAACAACTTGTGCACAAACAAATCCTAGCACTTTTGAATCTTCACAATCTTGAGTAGAACAATTCAAGATCAATTTCCCTTAGTGCTCTGATACCAATTGTTGCGCCTTATTGCGGAAGCGGGTAGACACCAACAATTGCACACAAGTACCACAAGGATCCAATCAATTAAATAGAGCAACTAGCAATGAAAGAAATTAGAGAAAATTAAAAACATACCACAAGAGACACAAGGTTTACGTGGTCCTGCAATAAGGCGCAACAATTGGTATCAGAGAACTAAGGGAAATTGATCTTGAATTGTTTTACTCAAGATTGTGAAGATTCAAAAGTGCTAGGATTTGTTTGTGCACAAGTTGTTTGAAGAAAAACCGTAGTGAAACTTCTTGTCTAGAAAGTCACAGGTTTTGTTTGCAATGGCATCCAAGGTGAGCAAGGTACATGTGGAGAAGTATGAAATTGAGAATGGTGAGGTGTCTTTGGTGAAAGTACACACAAAAGACAACCTTGCTGATATATTGACAAAGGTTGTTCCTGGAGTTAAGTTCCAACATTGTTTGAACTTACTCCACATTGACTCATGTTGATTGAGGGCCCTTTGGAGCGGTTTCGTGAGGTGACAAAGCTATGATGGAGTGTTGATCAGTTTATTCTTATGCCTTGTTTTGGCTTATTTTTTCCTTATAAAAAAATTTGCCGAGGTGGAGAATTGTGAAACAGGAAACAACATGTTTTGTGAAGCAGGAAACTGTTTCACACAATGCCCTTATAGTGCAGTACACATTGGTGTTGATGACCTCAGATGCTTTCTTCATGCTCCTTCCTGCAGAAGATACCAAGAAGTCGAGTACCCAATAACCAACACTCTAACATGGTGAACCATTTGTGATTGCACCGTCCATATGCAACATCAAGTCACCAGACCACCAAGCTAAATGTGGGTCATAATACTACCATTCTGCTTCATTAGTGTCACAAGAAACAGAGGTCAAGAGTATTAGGTGTGAATACCTCCAATTCAAATAGAGACTCTGTCGGCAGATGATGGCCAGACCACTCTTTTGGCCTCTCCAACATGGGATGCAGAACAAGTCTCAACATGGAGCAACCTGGATATGCATCTCCTGCTACATTAAAGTTACTCAGGAGCTCGTTGCATGTACCCAGGTTGCTATTAAACTATGCAAGATAAAGTCAATGCCTTGCTCAACTGCAGTACACCAGAACTGGTTTCATGTTCTTCACAAATGAACATCGCTGGATCTGAGTACCTTTTGAAAAGAAAATTACCTCGGAAGGTAGTCTTGAGCAGGGTCCGTTGCAAAAGATTTCAACTAAATGCTGGGTATTGATTTTACCGAAAAATCTTTTCCCGTCATCACACCAGCCACTATAGGTGTCCCACTCACAATTGCAGGTGCAATTGGAACATTCTGGTGTTTAAAAATCTGCTCCCACGGTATGAATAGGTAGGTGTCTATGAAACAAAATACATATATATCCATAAATATCGAGAAACCATTATTGAGACTTCGATGAAGCCGTGGAATGGTTTTGTGAAAGACCTTTAAGCAACATAAAGCGATTCTCTGAGGCCAAAAAAAATCCTGCAAGACCTTTTGCCAATTCTGGATCAAGCATGATGAACTCCACAAAGACTATAACATGCATGTTTGCACAATCACAGGTTACCTCTCATAAAAATGTGAAATTGTAAGTACATTAGTACATAAATAAAGTCGACCATCAAAGTTAAAATCATGGACAAAGAGGAAACTTTTAGACTTTTTTTTTGTTAAAAGAGGAAATTTTTAGACTTACCGTCCTTAAAATTAACCATCTTCCCTCGAAACGCGAGACTTGTATCAGAAACTCCATTTGCGTGTAGATTGACATTCACTTGACCAAAGGAGACGCTCAAGCCCACCTCAAGCTTAGGGTTGGCAGTGGGGCGGATTTTTACGGATATCCGCCCCATCCAATCCGTATGGGGCGGATTTGGATATGACTGCATGGGTTTTCGGGTGGTTTTGGGTATCCAAAAAATATCTGTTTACTATTCGGGGCGGATACGGTTTTAGCCATATCCGCCCCGCAGGCCCCGCGGATATCCGTTTATATTGCTCAAATTACTATAATACCCTTATCCCTAAAGTATGTATTAACTAAACCTAAGAAACCTAACTAAACGCTTATCCCCCCCAAAAAATAAAACTAAACAAAGGGGTCTCCACTTCTCATTTCATTTCATTTCTCATTTCTCACAAGTCACAGATTCACAAAGGGGTCTCCCGTCTCACTCACTCTCACAGCGAGCCAGCGAGGGTCTCCCGTCTCACTCACTCTCACAGCGAGCCAGCGTGGTCGAAGGCTTCCTCAAGGGTTGTCGCAGGGTGGTCGAAGGGTGGTCGCAGGCAGGGTGGTCGAAGTGTGGTTGCAGGGTGGTCGCAGGCAGGGTGGTCGAAGGGTGGATGGTGGTGGCTCGATCTGATGGATGGTGGTCTGATGCGATTTGATGGATGGTGGTCTGACGCGATCTGATGGATGGTGGTCTGACGCGATCTGATGGATGGTGGTGGCTCGATCTGATGGAGGGTGGTGGTGGTGGCTCGATCTGATGGAGGGCGGTGGTGGTGGTGGTTCGATCTGATCTCGGTCTCAAGGGTGGTCGCAAGGGTGATCTCGGCCTGATCTCGACCTCAAGGGTGGTCGCAAGGGTGATCTCGGCCTGATCTCGGCCTCAAGGGTGGTCGCAAGGGTGATCCCGGCTTGATCTCGGCCTGGTCTCGGCCTCAAGGGTGATCTCGGCCTGGTCTCGGCCTCAAGGGTGATCTCGGCCTCAATGGTGATCTGTCGAAGGGTGATCTCGGCCTCAAGGTGAGTTGCAGGGTGGTCGAAGGCTCTGAGATCTGAGATCAAAGATCACAGATCATGAGATCTCTGATCACAGATCTGAGATCGCAGGGTAGTCGAAGGCTCTGAGATCTTTGATATGAGATCTCTGATCTCGGATCTTTGATCACATCTCAGATCGATTTCTGATCTGAAGACCAAAGATATTTTTTGTAAATTTTGTAATCTCTGAGATCTTCATATTTTTTGTAATATTTTGTAATTTTTGTAATCTCTGAGAAGAAAGATATTTTTTGTAATATTTTTTTTGTAATTTCTGAGAATGCAGTGTTGCTGTTACTTAAAAATTGTATCAGGCGGGGATTCAAAACCCACCTATGAACTTATTTTATGCGGATATCCGGGGAGGGGCGGATATCCGCAAATCCGTCTGGGTCGGGGGCGGTTTTGAAAAATACTATTAAACGGATATGCGGGGCAGATTTTGAGCCCCGCAATCCTCAGCGGGGCGGGGATGGATTTGCTTAAATCCGCCCCAATCCGCCCCGTTGCCATCCCTACTCAAGCTTCCAACAAAACCCTTCTAGTTCCAAACTCGCAAGTCAAATTTATATTTCACATTTTGGATCTCTTACTCTTCGACAGCAGGAGTCCTACATACTTCAAGGTCGATAATCATTCTAAAGAAACTCATGGTATCACAGTTAAATAGCTACATCAACAATTTCCTCTACTAGATTTCTTGGCCTTTTTTTTATCAGGTATGTTGTACTAGGAGCAGGAGCTATATGGTATGTTTGTCAGTTACCAATATGTCATGAATTAATTGACGGGATAAATTCAAAAGAATGAAAAGAGGGCAAAAGAAAAAGCGCGAGAATTCAAATTCAAAATAAAGCAGGGATAGAGATGTAAATTTACCTGTATTAGTTACAACCAACTGTTGTCACGTGGCAGAATACGACTGGTTGCAATTCAAATTTCTGTTGTAATGTTTCCTTTATAAACTCAGCAAGAGTAGAGAGAAAGACATGTAAGAACAAAGTAGTTAAGGCTCTAATCATCTTGATTGAGAGATTTCTTTCTGTAATTTCTTCTTCAATTCAAATATATTCAGTCCCATTCTCTTGATTGCTCCATTATTTGATCTCCAAATCGTCCATACATGACATTTGGTATCAGAGCACACTTGATCCAATCCGCCATGGAAACCAGAGCTCGAGAACTTGAAGCATTCATGAAGGAAGCCAGAAAACAACAGGCTGAGTTGGCCGGACAACTAGAAACATTTAAAATAGAGCTTGGACGTATCACACTGGCTGGAGAAACCTAGTAGAAACGAATCGATACTAAGATCAATCAATTGATTCAAATGCTGCAAGGTAATCGAATCATCAATAGGGACGAAGCAAGTACCTCTCAAGGTACAAAAGCAAACAACATTCAGGCATCAAATCCCTCCCTCAGATAATGGAGGTAATTTCTTCCGTTTTCCCAAGTTAGATTTTCCCCATTTCGATGGCACCAACCCTCGTTCTTGGATCAAAAAATGTGAACGCTATTTTCAATTACACAATGTTGCTGATGAAAATAAGGTTTCTATTGCTTTAATTCACTTGGACAGTAAGGCCGATACCTGGTTTCTAAACTACCAAATCAATAAACCTACACTCACATGGAAGGACCTAGTTCAGGACATTTGTTTTCGTTTTGAAGATCCCTTATCTACCAACTATGTAGACACCTTCAATAAACTATCCCAAGATCTCAGGGTCGAACTCTATTTTGACAAATTTGAAGAGCTCAAATCCTTGATGCTACTTCATAATCCTACACTATCAGAAACCTATTTCATTCTCAGTTTCATTAGGGGTCTTAAACCAGAAATTAAATCAGTCATCCAGATGTTTAAACCTTCTTCTATGGCTCACGCATTCTACCTTGCTCGTATGCAAGAGGCTTGCATCACTCCGGCCTCATCTGCCTCCCATACTAATCCTTCATATCCTCGCCGTTCATATCCATCTTCTACTGCTTCTCCATGGCCTAAACCTTCTATACAACCCTCATCCTCTTACACGCCACATCCACTAGGCACTACAACACTACCATCTTCCTCCCCCATTCCTGCAATTACTAGAGCACCTCCTTATCCTCCTATTAAGCGTCTAACTCTTGCTCAAATGAAAGTTAGACGTGATAAGGGATTGTGTTACAATTGCAATGAATTGTACAAACCTGGCCACCTCTGTAAGCACCAACACTTGTACATGTTAGTTCCTGATGACGATTACTTGGATGAATCCCTCCCTCTATTGAATGAAACTGAGAATTTAGTCCAAGAAATTCCTTCCAATATGGAGCTTTCTATCAATGCTTTACATGACAATCCATCCTCCAATACCCTCCTTCTCAAAGGATTCATCAAAAAACGTCCTATCTCAATTCTTATCGACACAGGAAGTACACATTCCTTTGTTGATCCACAAGTCATCAAGGATACACACTGGCCTACCCTACTCACACCTCAAATGCTAGTTAAAGTTGCTAATGGCTAGCAACTAACTAGTAGTGCTATCTGCCAGCCTCTTCAGTAGACAATGCATAACACTAAATTTGAAGGGTCTGTTCGGGTCTTGCCTCTTGGGGGATTCGACATGGTTTTGGGAGATGACTGGCTCAAACCATTTGGGAATGTCTTAATCAATCTTCAGACCTGCTTCCTTATCCTTACTACAACCTGCCAAGTTCAGCAAGTTTATCAAACAACACACCCCCATGTTCATTGGCCAATTTTTCTCTATAACTTCCATAGAACCACCACCGTCCCCACCTCCAGAGATCATTCCTTTATTAGACACATTTCATGATATTTTTCAAATTCCTTCCTCACTTCCTCCCACACGTAGCCTTTATCACAGAATTCCATTGAAACCACTTTCTCTTCCTAGTTCCCAAGCACCCTACAAGATACCTCATTCAAAAAGAAGTGGTTGAAACATTAGTCCAGGAAATGCTTGACAGTGGTCTGATTCAACAATCTCAAAGTCCATTCTCCGCTCCCATTCTTCTTGTTAAAAAGAAGGACAATTCATGGCATTTTTGTGTTGATTATAGACGTTTGAAAGACTTGACTGTCAAAGATAAATTCCCCATGCCCCTTATTGATGAACTCTTGGATGAATTACATGGTGCTAAGGTGTTTTCCAAGGTGGATTTGTGGTCTGGTTACCATCAGGTTCTTGTCCATCCTGATGATGTCTTCTAAACTGCCTTCAAAACGCATCACGACCATTTTGAGTTTAAAGTAATGTCGTTTGGTTTAACCAATGCTCCGACTACATTTTAGGCCTTAATGAACAACATCTTCCAACCCTTCTTACGAAAGTTTATACTAGTCTTCTTCGATGATATTTTGATATATAGTCCCTCCTTGAATGACCACATTACTCATCTCAACACCACCTTCCAGACACTGAGATTACACAGCCTTTACGCCAAGTTCTCTAAATGTTCTTTTGGTAAGTCAACATTAGCGTACCTCGGCCACATTATATCAGACAACGGAGTTGCTGCTGATCCAGCCAAAGTCGAGGCTATGTTGTCTTGGCCTACACCTTTGACATAGAAAGCATTACGAGGCTTCCTGGGATTGACTGGCTATTATCGCAAGTTTGTACACAATTATGGTCAAATTGCTCGGCCATTGACTGATTTTTTGAAGAAGGATGATTTCCTTTGGAGTCCTCTAGCTGAAGATGCTTTATCAAAACTCAAAGTAGCAATGAGCACTACTCCAGCATTACGGTTTCCTGATTTTTCCTTACTATTTTATGTGGAGACCAATGCATGTTCAGTGGGAATTGGTGTTGTCCTATCTCAGCAAAACAGACCTATTGCTTTTTTCAGTAAAGCCCTTGGTCCAAAGAACTTGGGGTTGTCCACATACGAAAAAAAAAATCCTTGCAATTGTATCAGCAGTGCAGAAATGGCGGTCTTATTTGCTTGGCTCTAGGTTCTTTGTTATGACAGACCATGAAAGCATTAAGTACCTACTGGAACAGAAGATTTCCACTCCCTTGCAGCAACGTTGGGTCACCAAACTACTGGGGTATGATTATGTGATTTGTTACAAGAAGGGTGTTGATAATAAAGTTGCAGATGCCTTGTCTAGGATCCCTACTTTTTCTTGCTCAACTATATCTTCTTGCTCACCCAAATGGTTGCTTAATGTAGTAGACAGTTATTCACAAGACCCTGCCACACAAACTTTGCTAGCTAAACTACTGATTGCTCCTGCTGCTAGTCCACCATTCCAACTTAAAAACGGAGTTCTTATGTTCAAAAATAGGATCTATATTGGTGCCATAGGGGACCTGCGAACCAGGGTGCTCTCTTCACTACATGCTTCAGCCTTAGGAGGCCATTTAGATATTCAGGCATCATACCAAAGACTTAAGAATCTATTTTATTTGTCGGGAATGAAGACTCAATTAATCCAATTAGTGACTACATGTGGCATATGTCAACGCAACAAGGGAGACCAATCTGCATATGGAGGATTACTTCAACCTCTTCCTGTTCCTAATCATGCCTGACAACACATCACAATGGGTTTTATTGAAGGTTTACCACTCTCTCATGGCAAGTCAGTCATTTTTGTAGTAGTGGATCGCCTTACAAAATTCAGCCAATTTATGGCCTTATCACATCCATTTGCTGCTTTTACTGTAGCTGAGATTTTTCTTCAGAATGTCTATAAAATCCATGGTCTCCCTGAGACTATTGTATCTGATCGAGACTCAGTTTTCATCAGTAAATTCTGGAAGCAACTCTTTACTGCATTGGGTACCTCCTTATCCATGAGTACGACCTATCACCCTCAGCCCGATGGTCAAACCGAGCGTACCAACGCATGCTTAGAAACATATTAATAATGCATGATGGGGCATACACCTTCTAAATGGTCGCAGTGGTTGTATTTGGCAGAACATTGGTTTAACACCAACTATCACTCAAGCTTGAAAACTACTCCATTTCAGGCTTTATATGGTTACTCGCCCCCTCTGCTGGCGCTCCCTCCAAATGATACACTAGCTATTCCTGAGATTCAGTAATACCTCAACACTCGAAATGAAATGATCAACATCCTTAAGGAAATATTACTCCAGGCGCAAGAACGAATGAAGAAATATGCTTATAGACACCGCACTGAATGATCTTTTGCAATTGGAGATTGAGTTTATCTCAAACTCCAACCCTACAGACAGACTTTGGTTCAATTAAGAAGGAATCTAAAGCTGTCTTCTCGTTTTTATGGCCCTTTCAAAATCACAGACAAAATAGGGTCAGTGGCTTATCGTCTTCAGCTGCCTGCATCTTCTCGTATTCATCCCGTCTTCCATGTTTCACAACTCAAAAGAAGACTTGGGAATGTTGCCATCCTATCACCAACACTTCCTATACTCAACAATAATGGCGGATTTAAGACCGAACCTGTTGCCATCTTAAGCAGACGCTTGATACCTCGCAATAACAGGGCAGTGACTCAAGTCTTGGTTCATTGGTCCAATTCATCTCCTCAAGATGCTACTTGGGAAGATTGGACTTCCTTTTCTTCTGCTTTCCCTGAGTTCCATCCTTGAGGACAAGGATAATTTCGAGAAGAGTGCATTGTCATGAAATAATTGGCGGGATAAATTCAAAAGAATGAAAAGAAGGAGAAAGAAAAATCGCGAGAATTCAAATTCAAAATAAAGCAAGGATAGAGATGTAAATTTACCTGTATTAGTTACAACCAACTGTTGTCACGTGGCATAATACGACTGGTTGGAATTCAAATTTCTGTTGTAATGTTTCCTTTATAAACTCAGTAAGAGTAGAGAGAAAGACAAGTAATAACAGAATAGTTAAGGCTCTAATCATCATGATTGAAAGATTTCTTTCTGTAATTTTTTCTTCAATTCAAATATATTCAGTCCCATTCTCTTGATTGCTCCAATATTTGATCTCCAAATCGTCCATACGTGACACAATAGTCGTTGCAAGAACACGTCCCCGCTGTGAAGTGGTGAAACCGGTGTTATCTCTTAGGATTATATCTCTTCCCACAGTCTTGGAAATAAGCTTTATGAAGAATGCCAGTAATCACAAACCCAAAGATTTTTCACAATTCTAATGAGAGTTCCATCAGGAGTGATGATCAACACAAAAGCAATTGCTAATTTCTCACTGTGGAAACTAAGAGACTGTTTTTTCTCTTCCTCTTACAGAATTCACGTTAGGTTTATAGCCTTCAAGGTCTATAAGAATAGCCAATTCATCTTTTTTTTCATAAATTTGATCACTTTGAGGATGACATGTATCCCCTGCGTGGAACTGATGGACCACATTGTTCACCTCTATCCAACTATTACCAAGCGTTCTCTTCATCCCTGACCTTTCCATCATCCGTTTCACCTTTTTCACGGCATCCCACTCTTGAACTCTGGCATATGCATTGGATAGAAATACAAAAACCCCATAATGTTTTGACTCTAGCTCTAGAATCTCGTGTGCATAACTGATTCCAAGTTTCAATTCCCATGTATTCTACAAGCACCAAGAAAAGCTCCCCAGACAACATCTGGCTCGATAGGCATTTCCTTGATGAACTGACAAGCCTGATCAAGATGGCCAGCTCTCCACCATACAAGCATAATAATGGAGCTTGGAAACTATAGAATACTCCCTAGTAATGAAATGGAATAATATTGACCCTTCTCCACTAAACCCTCATGACAACAAGCCCACAAAGGTAACATCATTAGGTAGCATTCCTTGGAATCTCATATCTTCAAAAATACTAATAGCCTCCGTTTTCTTTACATTCAAGGCCAATACAAGCATAATGTTGTATGCTTGTTGTCACGACGGTTTAGTGGAGAAGGGGAAATATTATTCATTGCATGACTAGGGAGTATTGTAACATCATTACACTACAACACAAGTGATTATTAATAGCACAAGTCCATAGCGTTTTTTGGACTTGTGCTATCAAAACCAATTTAATTTCGTTAACATAGCATTTTGATTTAAAACTCACAGGAAAACAGAGCTGGAGAGCGAAAATTGGTACGCGCATTTTTTTACCAAGGCTTTCATCTCCTCCCTCGAACATGACTATCCCTCACAAGAACTCCCTCACAGATGCAACACACCTCTCCCTCACAAACGCAGCTCTCCCACCTTGCCTCTCCTCTCGCTGTCACCTCGCCTCGCCTGATCTCTCTTGCCATCACCTCTCCTCTTACCGTCACCTGATCTCTCCCGCTCTCTGCTGCATCGCCTGAGCTCTCTCGCTTTCTGTCACTTCGTCGCTTCGCCTCCACTTCACTCTGCCTCTGCTACTCACTACTCCTTCACTATTTCGTCTTCTTCATTTTGCACAAATTAGGGTTTCTGATTAAAGAATCTCTGTATACTTCCATCCCAGATTGAAGCTCTCTGTAAGTTGGATTATGTCATTGCATTTCATTTTGTAGTTTGTTCAATAATTTATTGAGATGTTGATTTTTGGGTCTCTTTAAATACTGAGAAAATGTTTGTATATTCAAAGAGAGAGAGAGAGCAAATAGATTTTAGCGTCTCTCCATCGGCAAAGAAATACAAAGTTTCTCTCCAGCGGTTTTCAAGTCATCTAGAGGCAATTTTGAGGTACGAATGTTGATTTAATCTTCTGTTCTAATGGTTTTTAGTATGAGATTGGTGGTTGTTTGTGTTTGATGTCATTTGTGTTTGTTGAATTTGTGAGATTGGTGGTTGTTTGGTTCCCGTCTAGTTTGCTTTGTTCCGATCTGTGATTGTTTTCGTCCCTTCTATGTTTTTTTTGTTTAGATGAACATCATTTTTTGTGTTTTAGGTTTTTTTGATTTTGTTTTTAGGGATTTTTGCTTTTGATGATGAGTTTATGCCTTTTATTGGTGTTGATGGAGGAGTAGTCAGGATGGAGTTCTGATGGAGTAGCAGTATGGAGGAGTAGTCAGGATGAGTTTTTTGAAACTTAATTTACGTGGCATAATATCTCAGAATAAAATCATTTATTTTTCAAATGTTTGCTTTCTTTTTTCCAGAAAATTCATATAGATATGAAGCTTGTATAATACGAAATGATAGCCCTGGAGGCGATGCTCTTGCTTCTGATTTATAAGTGCAGTTGTATTATAGTTGAATTATTTACTTGGTGTTGAAATTACATTTTCTTAAGCTTCTCCTGATTAATCAGATGAATAACTAGTGACCAATTTTTATTTTTTATTGGTAAGCGGGCAGGGGTTTCAAGGATCCCCAAACCTTCATATTAATAAAAAATGATGAATCAAATACAATCACTCATTCAAAACATCACAATATAAATGGAAATTTCTTCAAATCCAACTAGTGGCCAATCTTTTTTTTTTTTTTTTGGAAATCGAGCGGGGTTATTTAGGATCTCCAAACCTGAAAATAAATTGGAATTACATTCGTAAATAGGTCTTCCCTATTCTATCTTCATGAACAATATCCTTCAAATCTTGAGACAAGGAACTTGGAGTAATTTCCATAAATTCAGAGTTTGGATTCAAACTTGCAAGCCTATCTGCGACTCTGTTAGTCTCTCTGTATTCATGCTTAATAATACGATCTTCTAAAGTACCAAGCATTCTCCTAATCCTGCTAATTGTGTGTCGCACATCCCATGTTGCCTGCCTATTTGAAGTTAAATATGCACACACTGTGGCTGAGTCAGTGCTGAGTTCAAGCTTCCGAATGTGCCTAGCAATAGCTAGTCGTAATCATGCTTCAACTCCCTGTAACTCATGTTTAATCACCGAGTACCCAATTGTTGATCCAGCGCATGCAGCCACTACATCACCCTGGTCATTCCTAATGACAACGCCATATCCTCCTATTGTTCCTCGCATAGAGCCATCACTATTAAGTTTATGACACCTTGCTGATGGTTTTATCCAAGAACAATATACTGGTTGCTGAACACTATATAGCACGTCTAGGTTCCATCTCCCAAAGATCTGTCTGTTCCTAGCAGTGTCTACTACTTGTAGCTCTCCAATGCTAAATTTTAGCCTCACGTCATTGAAGATACGCTTGACTAATTCAGTACATGTGCACTGCTGCTGCTGATACAGCCTATTGTTCCTTTCTGTCCATAGATAATATACTGTGGCATTCAAAGTCACTTTCTGAAGTTGCGCACTGCAACAGCTGCCTTTGAAGTTTTTCACACACCACTTAATTTCCTCGTCCCAGCCAGCAACCTATCTAGAAGAACTTAAGAAGTGTAACATCTTACTCCATACGTACTGGGAATACATACATTCAAAGAAGAGACGCTGCTCTGTTTCAGCGTCCTGGTTGCACAAGGGACACACATTCTGTTGCGCATACCCCACTTCTTGAGTTTACTTAGTGTTTTCAAGGCTCCATGACATAAAACCCAGGTAATGAAGATGTGCCTTGGGATATTGCCTTTAAACCATATAATACTAGCCCAGTTTATTGTCCTGTTCCTTTTCTTGATTGCATTATAGGTGTCTCTCATCTGAAACTATCCATTACTGCTTGCACTCCACAGTATCTCGTCCTGTTTACTTGCATCTAATTTAACTTCTATCAGGGAGCCAAGAGTATCATCCATAAGATTGCTTATAGTTTGGGGTATACTCCATTCTCATCTTTTAAAACAAACATGATGGAAATAAAAGGGCATCTTAGGAGTATTCTTTTTGTGTTATTAGGTGAATTACCCAAATGCAAGGGGCTGTTTGTGTGGATAAACTTTGCAATTATTATGACTAAAATTATAGTATGATGGGTTTTAGGGCAGAGAGGAGACTCTGTTAATGAGTTTATTTAATTCCAATTAGCTTGCAAGTCGAGACAAGAGGGTTAGGTTGCTTCATGAGAATCATCAGGGATATACTTAATCAATCACAGCTAGTTTTGTCCATATCACGTGATCTTTATGGTTAATTCTTCAATATACGTTTGGAATGCTATTTCTCTATATGAAATGAGACTGTGGAGAAAAAAAATATTATGTTAGTGAAGATGACATAGGCAGTGATGAAACATGTTAACATATATACTCTATACCAAAGTAAGTCAGATCGTG
Organism: Berberis vulgaris; assembly: GCA_963556465.1. NCBI lineage: Eukaryota > Viridiplantae > Streptophyta > Magnoliopsida > Ranunculales > Berberidaceae > Berberis > Berberis vulgaris. The sequence continues at coordinate 70,094,211 of OY747125.1, read as the reverse complement.
AATCAAAGTATCAAACCTCCAAATTAACAGTCCTTGCTTTGGGTATAATGTCACCATAACATCTAGGTCAACTTGGGATGGCTAAGCGGTATTTAGATATGGGGATGAACCGATCACCACGACTATTTTATTTATTTTGTTGATTTATAATAGATGATTCTAAAATTCTAAAGAAAAATAAAATATTATATTGACATCTAATAAGTATGGCAAATTTAGGATTTATATGTGTGCCAATGAGCCTAGGTCTACTTTAAGGTACAAGTGGTATTTGCGACAGTGTCTCCCAATAAAAGTCTAAATGAAGAGTTTATAATGTCCTAGTATTTGCATAGGTTTATAAATAAGTATGTATGTATTTTATTTATTTATGTGTTAGGCCCACTTTATCAAAACATCAAATGAGCTATAAATAAACCCAAATCCTCCTCTATTTTGAGTTTTTTCTTTTTTCATTTTACACAGCCCACATGTGAAGCAACATATGGTAGTCAAATTGATAAGAAATTTGGTTTTTGCTTATTCATTTGTATCGTGACCCACAACATTCAAAATTGAGTTTTTCTAGCCGGCCTGGGAAACCTCCTGGGAGGCGAAAATACAATTTTGCCCCTCCTCTTTAAACACACAGGTCCAAAAACACTTTTTGGAGGAGGGGCAAAAATGTATTTTCGCCCCCAGGCGGGGAAACCAGGCCGGCTAGAATTGAGGTTCAAAATTAGACACTGTAGCTACCTCCCGGCCTGCTTCTTTCATGTATGCATCACCTAATAAAGAAAAGTGCACCTTTGCAACAATATACACTCATTCAATATACTCTTTCTTTTTCTCTTCATTTTGTTTTTGTTTTTGTTTTTTTTTTTTTTTAACTAAAGAAATACGAGTTTTATTTTTAGGTCAATTATATATGCATGGAAATGATATTGCAGAGGGAATACTATTCAAAAGTTATGTAAATTGTGTTATTTGAGTAATACAAATTTTTTATTCTTTGAAAGATGGTGTTTTGATTCATTTTCTTGGTTGATCTAGTTATAGTTTTTAGGTCACTATCATGTATGCAAGGAAATGATGCCGTAGCGGGTATCATTCAAAAGTATCTAACATATATTCTGAACGTATTATAATTACGATTTCTTTGAAAAGATGGCATTGACTACTACACAACAATTGCACATAAATAGTATATGACAATAACATTTTTTCACTTAGTGCTACGAAAAGGCCAAAATTTGTCCAATTTGTACGCCTTCATCACATTTATGCTGTAGCGTTGTCTGAATTTAATTTTTGTCTTTGTGTTTAACATTTATGCTGCCAGTTTGTAATGTTTTCAGAACAGATATGAATATCTATTTAGTATGAAATTGGACATGTCTTCAAGTACTACTTATATATATATATGAAACTTTCAATTACCATATGAAGATTTAAGTAGTTATTTGTTTGAATTTTAGAATTTGTTGGGCTGAGTACTACATGAATATATGATGCTGGATAAAGGTTGGGTGGGTCTTCACAGGTACAAAATTAGTTGTGCGTAGTTAGATATTTATTATAGAATTAGAAATGTCAGAGGTCTTAGAGCAATGGATTTTTCTTGTCATAGAGCTGATCCTGAGTACGAGAAAGGAGCATGGAATTTTGTAAAAATGGTTACAAACAACTTGGGAAATCCTAAAATGATCTTATGCCCTTGCATAGATTGTCACAATGTACAACATCAGTGTGGCAATATTGTTGTTGAACATTTGGTTACAAGGGGAATGGATGCGAAGTACAAACAAAGTAAAGATTGGTATGAGCATGGGGAGCAAATAATTATTGATGACACCTTTCCTGAAAAAATGTGGAACGACGAGACATATAACTTATATAGAGCTGCCCACTTTTTTGATGAAGAATATATGAAGTCTACTCAGTTGGTTAATGAAGACTACATTGAACCTACTAAATACATAGATGCTGATGATTTTATAGCAAAACTAAAAGATGCAGAAACCCCTTTGTACCCAAACTATTCAAATTATAAAAAGCCATTAGCCATTGTAGCTTTATATCGACTTAAAACTCAAAGTGGATGGTCTAATAAAAGTTTTAGTGAGCTTCTTGAGACATTGGCAGACATGCTTCCACGTGACAATGTACTTTTGAAGTCGTTTTACTCGGTTAAAAAGTTTCTCAAGTCATTTGAGATTGGTTATGAAAAGATTCATGCTTGTGAGAATGATTGTTGTCTATTTAGAAAAGAGTACAAGGACTTGGACAATTGTCTTAAATGTGGTGCTTCAAGATGGAAGAAAAATAAGAGGACCAAAGAGATTAAAAAAGGTATTTCAGCTAAAGTTTCGAGGTACTTTCCTATAATTTCAAGATTCAAAATGATGTTTAGGTCTGATAAAATGGCTGCAGATTTAAGGTGGCATTTCAATAATAAAAACAAAGATGGAAAAATGTGTCACCTTGTTGATTCCGTAACATGAGAATTGGTTAATGATAAATGGGAATCATTTGCAGCTGATCCACGCAATCTCAGACTTGGTCTTTCTACTGATGGTTTTAATCCTTTTTCCATGTTAAGCTCTAAATATAGTTGTTGGCCAGTGATGCTAGTTAACTACAATTTGCCTCTTGCGTTGTGCATGAAGAAAGAGAATATCATGTTAACGCTACTGATTTCGGGTCCAAAACAACCTAGAAATGACATAGACGTCTACTTACAACCACTTATAGAAGACTTGCAACATTTGTGGCACAATGGAGTGGAGGCCTATGATGCGTTTGGTGGAAATATTTTTAATCTCAAAGCAATTTTGCTATGGACCATAAGTGATTTTTCAGTATATGGAAACCTCGCTGGATGCTGTACAAAAGGTAAAAAGGCATGTCCTCTTTGTGGCAAAAATACGCATTACAGATGGTTAACGCACAGTAAGAAATTTGCATATATGGGTCATAGAAAATTTCTGTCACCTACACATGAATATCGAGGAAAGAAGGTTTGGTTTGATAACAATGTGGAACATGGAAGGAAGCCTAGAATCTTGTCTGGTCGGAACATTTCTATGGCTCTTAAGAATTTTCCAAATGATTTTGTAAAATGTCATAACAAAAAAAGAAAAAGAAATGATAATGCTAATGATGCTGATGATAATGGTGATGACGATGTTGATGGCAATGATGATGATCATGATCATGATAAGCTATCAAGGTGGAAGAAAAGGTCAATCTTTTTCGATTTACCATATTGGGAGGTTAGTTTTTATGTCTTTAATCGCTTTGTTTTTTTTTTATATTCAGTAATGGTCTAAAAAAATAAGTATTAATGGTTATGTTCATGTTTTTGTAGGAATTTCCATTAAGTCATAATTTAGACGTAATGCATGTCGAAAAAAATGTTTGTGAAAACATTATAGGCACAATGTTGCACTGTGGAAAGTCAAAAGATGGGGTTAATGCTCGTAAGGACTTACATGATATGCAAATACGGAAGGACCTGCATCCACAACCTCATGGAAGCAGAACATACCTTCCACCTGCTCCATGAACATTTTCAAGGTTTGAAAAGAAGAAATTTTGCAAGAGATTATATGACTTCAAGGGAGCTGATGGCTATTGTTCAAACATTGGGAGGTGTGTATCTTGTGAGGAATGCAAGGTCATTGGCCTGAAGTCCCATGATTATCATGTTCTAATGCAACAGTTGTTGCCGGTTGCTTTACGAGGATTACTTCCAAAAGGGCCTAGAAATGCAGTACTTCGGTTATGTGCATTCTTCAATAGGTTGTGTCAACATAATATAGATAGAGAGAAATTAGAAATATTGGAGGAAGACGTCATTGAAACCGTGTGCATGCTTGAAAGATTTTTTCCACCTTCTTTTTTTGATATTATGGTACACTTAACGGTTCATCTTGAAAGAGAAGCTAGATTATGTGGACCTGTTCATTTTCGTTGGATGTATCCCTTTGAGAGGTAAGGAATCATTCCTTTTTTTTTAGTCTGAATAGTTCTGTTTGAAGCATAATATGTTGAATAACTTATAAGTTATTTATGTACAGATATATGAAAACACTAAAAGATTACGTTAGGAACCCTGCACGGCCAGAGGGGTGTATCGCTGAATCATATCTTGCAGAAGAGTGCATAAGTTTTTGTAGCGAATTTTTGAAAAAAACAATACAAGTGGAGGAAAAAGAAGTTCGCAATAATGATTTTACGAATGAAGTTATTCTGGAAGGCCGTCCAATTTCTAGAGCCACACCGATCACACTAAGCGATAGAGAAAAAAAACTTGCACATCTAGTTGTGTTGATGAATACAGCGGTGGTGGATCCATATTTAGAGTAAGTAAAATGAAATTCACAGATGTTAGATCTCTATCGTTACACCATAACCATTTTACTTATTCAGTTTTCTCTTCTACTAGCATGCACTTGGAGGTTTTACAAGAATCAAACAAACGTCTTACATGCGATGCAACCTTACTTTGGAATAAACATACTGAAAATTTTGCAGAATGGATAAAAAATAAGGTTCGATTAAATCTTCTAGGTTTTTATTACCTTAGTTTGTGTTTAATTTAATAACTACTTACTTTGTATCTCTTCATTTAATTTGTGCACTTTAACAGATTCCTATTGATTCAAAAGCTGACCCGGACACATTGAAATGGATTGCATATGGTCCACGGAATAGTGCATTGTCTTTTATCTGGGTATATTATCAATGGGCAGCGTTTTCACACAAAAGATGTCGACCGGAAAACCCAAAACAGCGGGATTATTTATGAGGCAACCAGCATGTGTAGGGCAAAAGCAAAAGATACTGCACAAGTGCTTGATTGGGTTACTTACTATGGAATATTGACGAATATAATATTACTAGACTATCATGTATTCTATGTTCCGGTCTTTAGGTGTCATTGGGCAAACAAAGGTAATGGTGTTAAAGTTGAAGATGAATTTACCCTCGTGAACCTCCATCAAAGTCAAGTATCATTTGCAAGAGATCCATATATTTTAGCCTCTCAAGCAAAACAAGTATTTTATTCAAGAGAAGATGATTCCTCTAATTGGTATGTTGTAATGAAGGCACCACCAAGAGGTTTCCATGAGTTAGAGGCCGATGACGAAAGTGCAGAAGCTTCAATACCACTAGAAGTTGATATGGACATTGAGGAGTCTAGTGGTGAAGTTAGATATGTGAGGGAGAATTGTGAGGGCATATTTGTGTAATATATGTTCTTAACCTTCATCTTTATATAGCTTGTGTTTTGGCCGCTTTATCAAAAATGTCTTTGTTTTTATATATTAGTTACACATATTTCATATGTTGTCTCTTGTTATATTTTTCATTATATGATTAAGGTTATTAATGCATTACATATACTGAAATGATCAACTTTTTTTTCTTAAACAGGTGAACAACCATGGTTGCTGAAGCCAAGAAGAACGACATATCTCACAATAGGAAATGTGCTTTGATACCGACAAAAACATCCAAGGTCTCTGAAGGAACGGATAAGAATGTATCAGAATGTCTAGAAGCATGTCAAGAGACTTTGATCCAACGACATGAGAGTTGTGAACCTAATCTCCAACATATACAACCATCGGCGACCAAAGAAGTGGTCGAAAAAGATGCACCAGCACAAGAGTCTGTTGCAGACTCGATAGGAGTTAAGAAAGCTAGGGGTCCAACCAAAATGAGAGATATTGCTGTAGAGCCTACAAGTCGAGTTCATGTTGAATTTACTGATAAAGGTGAACCATGTGGAGAGGGGTCAATTAGTTTGTCTTCTTTTTCAGGTCCACTTGTACGAGAGCACGTACCTGTAACGTTATGCGATTGGAGGAAGCTTGGTAATGACATAAAAATAATCTTGTGGTGATCAATTCAGGTATTATTAATTCTTACAATTCTATGACATGTACATTTCAGTTTACAGAAGTTGTGATAGAACTCTTACAGTAAAATTACCAGTATTGAGTTACTTACTGATAATTTTATATAAACTCCATGCAAGATTCGACTTGGATACAGAATGGCAAAAGACTATCGTATTTAAATCAATGGGATGTATATGGAGGGCCTCAAAATCACGGTTAGTCAGCCAAATAGAAGAAGCAACTAATGAGGAAGAAAGACTTGAGCTTCAGCCTAAAAACATTCAAAGTAGAGCAGAGTGGATAAAGTTCGTCAAGACAAAAACTAGTCCAGCATTTAAGGTATGTTTTAAAACTAGTTGTAATATTATAATATATGGTGAAACATTATAATTCAGTTAAAATCATGCTAAAGTAATACAATTTCAGGCTGTAAGTGATAAGTATAAGGCAATCAGGCGTAAGCAAATCCCACACACATGCAGCCGCAAAGGATTGGCTCGATTAGCAGAAGATATGGTGATACATATTTCATATTCATATGCATTCTTATTTTGTTGTCAAAATAATTTTGTAGGTCCAATTACTAATTTTTCAGAACCTGATATCAATTTCTTTTTCTTATAGAAAAAGAATAGCACCGAGCCATCGTCTGTTTCTAGGGTTAAAGTATGGATTAAGTCGCACACCAGAAAAGACGGTAAACCAGTAAATACAGGAGTTTCCGAAACCATTGTGAGTGAAATGTTATTTGTAATGTAGAATTATGTGTAATTTTGTATAGTTTCTGAAACCATACACTAAGCTATTATATGTGTTGAATTATATAGGAGAAGCTAATCGAAGCTGAAAGTGATTCACCATCTAACTCGACAACAAATGTGACCGAAGATGCTCTTTCCAAAGTCTTAGGAAATGAAAAATCTGGACGACTAAGAGGAATGGGAAGACGAATGACCATCAGCAAATTGGCATTCCTTCAAACTAAGGACAAACATGTGGCCAAGATGCAAGAGCAACAAACTATCATGCACGACAAGATCCAACATTTGGAGAAATTGGTGAACACATTATTGAAAAACAAGGCAAGTTTGATATATGTTGTGATCAAGTAAAATTCTAGCTTAGTCATTGAATTTTTTTTATTAACTATTTGTTGTGTTGTTAGATTGAGCAAAGTGGAGAAGAGGACAAAACATCTGCAGTGGTACGACAATTAGTTTCAATATTGTGACATTAATCTTCAATTTAAACTTGCTTCAATTGTAATGTTTGTATTGATTAATTGTAGAGTGTCAACACCAAGTCACTAGAGAAATGCCAGTTGTTAGATTGGAGTGGAACAAAGGAAATCATTGCTGAAGGACATTTGATATCAAGGGATCCTAATGCTCTTGTCAATAAAATTCCTTTGGGTCCTAATGCAATCAAAGTCTGTGTTGATATCCCAACTAAACCAGCTGTTTTCCTATGGAGGCCTACATCTAGTATGACTTGTATAGAACAAGCTCAAGGTAAATTGATAGCATGGCCTGCCGAGAGAGTTATTTTGCAACTTGATCAAGATTCTGTTCAACAAGATAATATTGACACGCCTTTGGTAAGATAATTATTGATTGCTTTGGTATTTATATCATGTATTTGTGTAACTTAAATAGTTGTATTCTTGTGTATATGATTCCTGTTTTTTATGCATTCTTTCTTGATAGAGCAAGTACAACAATTCAACGAACAAGTGCACATTGTTTGATTGGAGTGGAAAAGATGAAATAGTGGCGGAAGGACGTTGGCATTCGAGTGATCCAAAAGCGTTGATCAATGATATTCCTCTTGGACCTAATGCCATGATTGTTTGGGTAGATATTTCAAAAAATTATGAAGCATTTTTATGGAGGCCTACATCTAATATGACATGCATTGAAGATGTCGTTGGTTCTACTATAGCATGGCCGGCTAACAAAGTGATTTTGGAAAAAAAAAGTAACTGAAAATCAGGAAGTCGAAAATGCATCATATCATTTGGTAAGTTAAATGTGATTGGCATACACTAATGCATAATGAAAGTAACTATATATATCTTCAGGAATCTATTAGTAAAGTGATTCCTCAGTTTAATGTATATTTTCTTGTTTGACTTGTTGTTAGAGTGTGAACAACGGCTCAAAGAAAAACTGCAAGTTGTTGGATGTTAGTGGTTCGGGACAAGTAGTTGCTGAAGGACGTTGGTCTTCAAGTGATCCAAATCAAGTTGTTCATCACATTCCCTTGGGTCCTAATGCTATTAGAGTTTGGGTAGATAGTCCAAAAGTTCGTACTGCATCTCTTTGGAGGCCTACATCTGAGCTGGAATTTATTGAAGATGCCATTGGTACTACAGTAGCATGGCCAACAAACAAAGTTGTTATGATTTAGAGCTTCGGTAAGCATTGATCGAGACTTGTAATATATATTTGCATGCTTGAATGAATATCTCTCTTGGTCTTGAATTCTTGAATATATGCTTGAACTACTACCAATTTTGTAGATCGACTTGTATTCATGGATATGTACGTATGTTATAGGAATGTTAATGCTGTAATGTTACTGTTAAATGTTGTTACCGTTGTTGTTAATGTTGCACATGTAATGTTGTTGTGTAATGTTGTAATGCTTCTGTTGCGTAATGTTGTAGAATACTGTTTCACCGCTTTAGATGTCAATTGAATTTGCATTTTAGGGAGTTGTATTCATCTAAATAGGCTTTTAGGGAGTTTTGAGAGATAAATATGAGGAGATTGGTTGGAATAATATGAGGAGATTTCTCCAAAATGTTTAGCGTGTTTTATTAAGCGCTTAACTTCAAAGGATGATGAGAGAGACAAATTGCAAAAGGAAATCAGGACACCATCTGAAGATTGGAGACTGAAAAATCAGCAGTTCGAATCACAGGTCCACTTTTCCTATTGAGATTTTTTACCTTTTAAATGCATTTGGTCATTTTGCCACTGATTAGTCCCTGTTGTTCAAGTACTTACAATTGGGTATGCTTGCATGGATACCATGTTTGTGCCATTGGAGAGAAATACCTCTAACATCAATCAAGAGCAAGAATCCAAATAACTAAGGATATCCCTGCTGATCTCTTATCTCAAACAAGAGATGTGACATTGTCGGGTACTCCGGAGCAAGTTAGCAGAGCAGAGCAACTCATCAACGATGTCATTGCAGAGGTTCATTTTGTTGTAATTTTGTCATCTAAAATCGTCAATGTATCCTGCTATCCAAACTTCTAAGACTCCATTTTCGTGATTTCTTTCATGATTGAACAGACAGATGCAGGGGGGTCTGCTCCTATTACAAGGCATGGATCAAGTTCACTGCCACATGGAGTTGAACAATGTACGATGAGGATTCCTAATGACAAGGTAACCACCTGTAAAGTTAATTATGGTAGTTTTTACATGCCAAAATGATTGCAGTCATATTCCTAGTTTGAACTATTTAGGCATTAGCAGTTTGAGTTTTCTTGCTTCTGTGCTGTTCAATTCAACAGATAATATATCCGTTACTTTGAATGTTGTGACCTACAAGATTCTTAGGTCCAAGTTGTGTTCTACGAGATTCTTAGATCTGTTACTTTGAATGTTGTGACCCCGAAATGTCTACTTTCATAATTTTTTTATAGATGTCTTCCTCGTTTTGATAATTATTGACTTGTATCACTAAGGATCCAAAACATCATTGAGAGTTGATGGTGGTGGTGGTGGTGGTGACGGTGGAAGTGGAGGTGGGGGTGGGAATAATGAGGACGGTGGTGATGATAACAACATTGGGTTCTTGTCAGAATGGTTGAATTGGACTGCAGATGATGTGAAGACGGTTCTAGCAGCTCTGGCTGTGTCCTTTGCTTTTCGGACATTTGTCGCTGAACCGAGGTTTATTCCGTCCTTGTCCATGTATCCTACATTGGATGTGGGAGATCGAATTGTTGCGGAAAAGGTGTCTTTCTTCTTTCATTTACATAGCTTGGCTTGTTAATTATGAGCTTGCTAGATATAGGATGGTTTGGGTTGTTGAATTTGTGTGATATAGAGCTTTAATTGTGCTCATATTTTAATGTGAATAAAAGATTACTAGGGATCAACAGTGTAATTGGGGTTTATTAAAAATTTTAGAAGCAGAAACAATAAATAAATATAGTTCATGAATTCGTTCGTTTACTGGATATTCATGTGACTTTTTTAGTCTGACTTTTCTTGATGAAATATGTTGCAATTGATATTAGTACAATTTATACATGTTTGGGCTTTTGAAATGACTGATACATAGTTGTCATTTTCATAAGTTGCAGTATTTTAATCTCAATATTTCTAGGTCTCGTACTATTTCAGAAAGCCGTGTGCAAATGATGTAATCATTTTCAAAGCCCCAACAGTCTTGCAGGTATGTTTAATTCCTTGAAAATGTTTTAGTGTACATGTGATGTTTATATCTTAAGCTTCCGTATCTTGTGCTTTTTAGGATGTTGGATACGCTGATGGGGATGTTTTTATTAAAAGAGTAGTCGCTAAAGAAGGTGATGTTGTTGAGGTAATAGAATGATTTTAGTTATAGTTAAGTGTTATTATCTTAAATTATATCTCTTCAGTTCATTGCCACTTTACCAGAAAAGATCGGATCCTGGCAGACTGAAGGAAAGGTTTCACTCTATCCTTTCTCTAAATTTAGGCTTTCCACATTTCTTCATCATGTTTATTATCTCAAAATTATCATTGTTGTTATCCTGCCATTTGTTTCACAGGGTTACCAATTTTGGACTAGAGCTGGTCCTGATGGTTCTTTTGCCATTAACAACATAAGTAAGAGAATGTGACCCAATTCAGTAATGATATCATTGGTAAGAATTGATTGATTACCTGGTTTTAGGAATATTTTAGATGTGGTCTACTTGTCAATGAGATGGACAAGAGGCGGAAATGGTCACAGGTTGAGTTGGAGGAGTTTTGGACCATGGTTCCAACTTGAATAATGCACTGTTTCATTTCATTTCAATAATGCATTGTTTCATATGAATAATGCACTGTTTCATTTCATATGAATAATGCACTGTTTCATTCCATTCTTGTTGTAGCTAAAAAAAGTGTCAAGGAACCGGCATACCTCAAGGGCTACATAGCAAGGAGAGCCGCATGCGGTTTATTAAGAGAACTAGTAGGACATTAGAACTCTTTGGGTTCTTCATAACTCATACTTTGAATATAAATGATGTTGAGTGCTGCATAGATGACTCATGTAGTGAAATCTATTGTACTTCAGGAATGCATGAGAGTGTTCACTATTCTTAGATAATTGAAAATTCCAGGCTTCACTATTCTTGATTCCAGGTCAGTTCGCGGCAGAAGGAAACAAGCAGCACTTCAGGAATGCGTGAGAGTGTTGAAACAAGCCCTCTTCTACATTACAGAGCAAAGGTATTTTGCTGCCTTCAATTGATAATATCTCTTCGTATTTGTCAGATTTTGTAAATTATTCGAGACTTCTAATGTTGGTAAACAACTACAATTTTTCAGGATAATTAGTGCTATGGAAAAATGGAATCGTTCTGAAGGGACACCACATGTATTATTTACTGACATATTCAGTATTGACTACTTATGCTATAAGCTGTATATTACCTACCTACTTTGCTTCATTGTTTTGGTGCCTATTTGATATGTTTTCAACTTTTCATACTGAGAATCAAGATTAAAGAGAAAAGTTACTGCTGAACATATTACTTATAAAAGTTATTTTTTTTCCTATTGAAACTCAAATGGAGCACTTTTGTATTATGATAAAATGGACTCCATGGTTGCAATATTAGAGTATGATATGCTTTGCAAACTGTCAATATACATAGTTGAGGTAGACACTTAGGGAACAAAAATTGTTCATATGAGTGAATTACGACCTACTGAATGTGCTGATGTTGGCTATTTAAATATGAAATAACTGAGGTACTCAATGTGCTAATTTGTAAAAGTGATGATATAATCATTTATTTGCTTCCTATTTAATGATCAACCATCTATAACTGTAATGCATGGTGGAAGCATGTAGGAATCAGTACAATTAGATTGGAATAAACAAAAACCTATTAGATTGCTCCATGCTACGATATGAACAAATTTATGTTCAATCCCTTGAGGATGCCCCGTACTTAAAGATCAGATGAACTGTGTATAAACTTTGTGTCTAGTTTGCTTAATGTAATGAGATATTTGAGGAGGTCACTAAATTTTCTATACGTAACAGGTGGCTTACACCTTTGATGCGGGTCCTAACGCAGTGCTAATTTCACCCAATAGAAAAGTGGCTACCCTTCTTCTTCAGAAGTTGCTATTCTACTTCCCTCCATCTTCAGATACTGACCTGAGCAGGTAAGAATGATTACCTTATTGCATTTTTTCTCCTTAGAGAATTGGTAATGCAACTTAATCAAGAAGATAGATAGGCTATTCACATAACTTTAGTTCCATTTTAAAGTACTGAAAGTAATGTTCTCTTACTCTTTCTCAGTTATGTAATTGGAGATAAAACAATACTTAAAGATGCCAGTATCAGTACAATGAAAGATGTGGAATCCTTGCTCCCCCTTTCAGAAGCTAAGGATAATGTTATACTAAACATGGAGAAAAGTGTCAAAACTGAGTTAGCCTTGCATATAATGTAGAAGATTGACCCATGAGTATTTAATTGTCTTTTATATGCATGATGTGCGTATGTATTCAGTTTTATTTTGATTTTTAACGTATACTAATCTGTTTTAAATATTTGAAATGTTTAAAAACACATTTTGTTGGAGTTAGTATATGTTTCATACTGAGCATATGCAAGGATTGAAGTTTGTTTGATGAATTTTTTTAGCCTCCAATTCCAAAAGATCTTAACAGATAAATATAACTTAGCAAAAACTATTTTACTTTGTTGTCGTACTGTTTATTCATAGCAGCGGAACAGTTTCATAAGACCTATATTGGTCTGTTTTACTTTCTTTTCGTTACTAATTTTCTTATATTTGTGTTTTGTATAAATTAGGAAGCAAGTGAGGACACGGGTTCCACCATGTTTAATCCCATAAAAGGTGGCTCTAGAGCTACCATGTTCATATTCAGTAAGTACAACAGAAGTCAATCTAGTGCTACAACTTCAGTTAATAAATCTCTCAAACTCTGATAACCACATTCTATGGGTTCTAATGGTTTATATTTTATCGTTTCAACCAGTAATGATAGGTCTGGATAACATAGGCTTTATCGCCAATATGGCTAGCATGGTCTTGTATTTCCTCTTAGTCATGCATTTTGACTTATCGGGCTCTGCAACCACCCTTACAAACTACTTGGGTACTGCATTTATGCTTACGCTTGTTGGAGGGTTCATCTCTGATACATATATGAATCGGCTTAATACCTGTTTAGTTTTTGGATTCCTTCAATTGTTGGTAAATATCTTTTACTACTATTAAAGTTATACATTACTCACCTATCCTTTATCATAAAAAATTTTCCTTAAATATGTGGCCATTGTAAATGTCAGGGATATATACTGCTCATTGTTCAACCGCACAATCCGAAACTGCAACCAGAACCATGCTTGGAGTCGACATGTGTTAAAGGCTCTGAAGCTCTGATGTTTTATAGCGGAATTTTCTTGGTAGTATTGGGAGCAGGTGGCATTAGAGGGTCAGTTCAGGCTTTAGGTGGTGATCAGTATGACAGAAATGACCCCAAGGAACGCAAGAAATTGGCGAGATTCTTCAACTGGTTTTTGTTGAGTATAACTACGGGGGCAACAGTGGGTGTTACTATTGTTGTGTGGGTAGCCATGAACAAAGGTTGGGATTGAGGTTTCATCATATCCATGCTATGTGACTTTGTTGGCCTCATAGTTATTGCTTTAGGAGGGCCATTTTTCCGTGTTCGAGTTCCTGGTGATAGTGCCTTGTTAAGGGTTGCACAGGTGACTCTCACTCACTCTTTTGCTCTGTTTATCTCTGGTTCTCACATCCACCCACTCACTCATATAAAATTACATCCATAAAACACTCAAGTACATCACGACAATACTATATATGTATTGTGTTGTTTTCACAAGTTGTTGTAGTGATGTTCAGAAACAGAAAAGAAGAGCTACCCTAAAACTCAAACAACTTACACGAGATGTATGATCAGGAGTCCTTTGTGGGTGATGAACTAATTCCCCATACACCCCAATTCAGGTGCATAGTCTTTGGAATGCTAATAATCTTTACAAATAAGTTTAGACAATTTCATGTCCTGCAGACCAAAGATATTGTTTGCACCACTCGGGCTTATTTCGCTTTTCTTTCAAATTGATTAATTTTTATCATTTGATCAGGATTGTAGACAAAGCGGCTATTTTACCTAAAGGTACCAAACCAGACAAATGGAGAGTCTGCACAGTCACTCACACACAGAAATTCAGAGGTGATGTCAGTTATTTTATCTGTACCAGACCTGGGAAAGGTCCAGTTTTGTTTGAAGATGAAAGCCGAGCTCTTCTCCACCCTGAAACTGGTATGGCTAAGTGAGTTATACCCATTCTCTTGTTTGGACTGTTCTTCGCTTGTGGCTTGATAATCACCTCAGAATGTGGAAGTATTCTTGCCCAACAGAAATGGATTCTCAGTCTTCAGAGTTCAAACCAATAGATCACCCACTTCGGTAAATGGTGACATTCTATCAGGGATTAGACATCATTCACATGCAAGAATGGTGACATTCTATCGCTATGGACTGTTTGGTGGCCGTGTTGGCTGCTGCGCTGAGGGCGTAGTGCTGAAATTGTCGCTAAGCGCTGATTGGTATGGTATCTTGGGTAGAGTTTGTACAGGCTTTTGGGTCGATGTTTGATTGTTTACCATGCTTCAACTGAAATAAATGTAGTCTAATCTTTATTATTTGATAGATTTTGTGACTCGATGTAATACATTATCTTATTAATATATTACATTACTTTGCCTCCGTTCATGGAAATGTTTAAGTTTGGCATATTTAGATTTTTATTTTCTAGAAATAAAACTTTTAAGATGTTATAAAGTCATTTGATAGCACTTGATGAGTGCTATAGAAAAAAGGGCATTGAGAAACGCTATAGAAACTAATACAATAGCATTTGTTAAAAAAAAAATGCTACGTGAGCGAAGACAATAGCGTTTCTAAAACGCTATTGTAAACTATACCATAGCGTTTCTGAAATGCTATGAATGGTCTATTAACAATAGCATTTTTAAAACGCTATAATAGACCTTGTGTCTATTATAGCTCCGGCAGACACAACGTTTGCTAAAACGCTATGGTAGCCTACCATAGCATTTTTGAAACGCTATTAATGACAATATTTCTTGTAGTGTTAGGTAGCATTCCTTAGAATCTCATATCTTAAAAAATACTAATAGCCTCTGTTGTCTTTACATTCAAGGCCAATCCTACACAAGACATGTCTTAAGCCACGATATTGTCTCCAATGTATACACCCGACGCGCATGATGTGGGGCTTTTACGAACAGGGCTCAACTATTCAACTGTCCCCAAAAGGCCTCGTCGCTATTGAGACATTCCAATCCTATCCTGACCTTGGATAATGGTCACCTTAATGTGCTATCCTGCACTTTCCATACTAGATGTGGGACTAATGTTGAGCCAACATCTCCAACAACATATTGAGCCTATCTGTGATAAGCTTCACCTCTCAAATGTCTCAAGCAACGATACAGTCCTCAACTTATATACACCTGACGCGTTCGGGTATGGGGTTTTTATGATGCTCAACTACTCAACTGCACCCAAATGGCCTTGTCGCTATTGAGACATATCCAATCTTTAATATGCTTTACATAATGAGGCTCCATACTTGATGTGGGACTAATGTTAAACCAACATCTCCAACACTAACCACATTCCTACAAGCCATCTTTTCAAATACTCGCATCGCATCTCCAACCATACCACACTTCGAATACATATCAATTAAAGCACTACCCAAAAACACATCCATTTCATACCCATTATCCACCAAGTAAGAATGAACCCTTTTCCCCATCCCAAGCGCATCCAAACCAGCACACGGCGATATAACACTAGCGAGTATAATCTCATTTGGCTTAACCGCTGCATTACCCATCTCCTCAAACATCTTCAACGACTCACAAAAATACCCATCATGCGAATACCCCAAAATCACACACGTCCAAGACACCAAATTCCTTTCCGACATTGTTTCAAACAACCCCCTCGTATATTCCACCTCCAACACTTTGCCAACCTCGCAATCATCAAATTCCAAGAAATCAAGTTCCTCACCGGCATTTCATCAAAAATTCTCCTTGCAAACTCAATCTATTTTGAATATGAATCCACCAAAGTAGTCCCCACATAAACATCTGACCCAAAACCCATTCTCGTCAACTGCCTATGCAGCTCTTGCATAGGCTTAACCAACGTAAAAGCGTTCGCACAAGCCTTGAGCAATGGTGGAAAGGTGTATCGGTTCGGCCATCTCGTGGGGTCGATTTTGTTTCACATTGGAGTGCATAGTGAAGATACATTAAAATATACCAACATTGCGGCCATACACGTGGCAGAGAACATCCATCACGAGGATTTGGCACCCCATCTTCTAGGCTAGCTCGTAAAGCCCAAGAAAGTTAAAACTGATCACAAAGGCCCAAACAAGGCCCACTATAAGAAGATATAATCGAAGCTCAAATCCAGGCCCGACACTAGTTCTCTCATAAAGAAGAGGAAAGTTGCATAAAAAGAGTCGTGGAGGGAGTTACACCTCCACGGATTCGTCTCCATAAATGAGGAGACTGTTACGAGAAACATCTCCTTCCATTGCACCTCACATGCTTAAGTCGCGCAGAGAATTAACCACGACCACTATAAAAGGTAAAAGGAACATTCAACAAAAGTATGCAACTTTAATTGAGTCTTGTTCATGTTTATTTCCTTCTTCAAACAGAGTCCCTGACTTAAGCATCGGAGTGCCTTCGTCAACCAAAAAGGTGGTCTTTGGCAATCTAACATATGTTTTACAGGTCAAACTCTCAAGAGGACAAAGTTTGGACACATCAGTTTGGCACCGTCTATGGGAAATGACGAGTTTTCTTTCTAAAAAGATAATTCATAGTGATGAAGTTCACCAAAATCTGATTAACAATAAAAAAATTATCAAAGTCAATGAGACGCTCTACAAATCCTCAATCTGGCGATGGACAAACATGTGTCATAATTTCAACCCAGCGAGAACCGTCGCACCAACTGCACCGGAAAAAAGGGAGCTTCAATGGGTAACTATTCAGATGTCGCACCAACCGTGTAGAGATGCTCATGGCTTAGATGATCCACATGATCAAAATGGTGGACAGACTCATCCAAGACTTGGAGGGCAACAAACCTCAAGAAGAAAACACCCAGCTTAAGAAACATCGAATCAATAATAGTTTCGAATTTAACCAACGAAAGTTCAGAAGACTACAACCGATGAAGTCCAAACGTGAACTAGCAGAGAAATTGTTCATGACCTTAATAGCGAGTCGAGACTAGGTCCTTAAAGCTATAACTCGAAGAATTCCATAAGCTGCGAAAGCCTGAGGATGAAATAATCACAATGGGGGAACGACCAAAGGACACAATATACGTCTTGCATAGTGCAACTGGAGAAAATGAGTAATCCAACCGATCTCGAAAGTGAGTAGTCAGAGACTTACGAGCAAAAATTAGATACCAAGAGCCGTTAGCGCAACGCACAAAGACGATGCAGAAGACTTTGACCTTCTCCAACGAAGATGCAGACGGGGTTAATTTCCCGCACAATGATGCCTCAGTGATCTCGGTCATGATAACCAAGTGAGAAATCAAGAGGGTGTTGGTCGACATGGGTAGCTCAGCCAACCTCCTATACCTGACAGCTTTTTGAAGGATGCGGTTCACTAATGAGATGTTCTCATCTAGCGATCAACCAATGGTGGGTTTCAGCAGGGAACAATGTCGTCCACTGGGGATGATTCAACTACCAGTCAAAGCAGGAAAACTAGGAAAGCAACGAGTGTTATGGACAAACTTCCTTGTCGTTGATGCTCCTTCTGCGTATAACATGCCACTCAGGAAACCCTGGATACACAAAATGGGCGTAGTTTCCTCAACTATGCACTAATGCTTAAAGTACCATACCGACAATGGTATCTGCAGAATCAAAGGAGATAAACCAACGGCCCGTGAGTCTCATTTTGCAATGATAAAGACTCCCCACAAATAACAATTACTACAACGACCAGAGGAGCTTTCACAGCAACCTGGTCAGTTGAGTTCCAATTTTTCGGATGATAATATGGCTCCAACTAGCCCACGTGATCGACCTAACACCAGACAGCCGAAAGAAGAACGATCGTAGTTTACTTAGACAAAGAAGCGGAGAAAGCAGTCCGGATTGACACAAAGATTCATCCCAAGCTTGCCAAGGAACTGATCCAACTACTGAAAGATAACCACGATGTTTTTTCATGGAAGATGAAGAACATGGTAGGAATAGACCCGTCGATCATTTCTCACAAATTACAAGTGAACCCACACAAGAAGCTGATTAGACAAAAAATAAGGTCGGTGGCTCCAGAACTTAATCAGGCGATAAACAAGGAAGTGCACCACCTATTTAATGCAGGGATGATAAGATAAGCTCACTACCCGGATTGGTTGGCAAACACAGTGCTAGTAAAGAAAAGAATGACAAATGGAGGGTATGCGTGGACTACACCAATCTGGATAAGGTATGCCCAAAAAACAGTTTTCGACTTCCGCGAATAGACCAGATAGTGGATGCAACCGCTGGACACGAACTGCTGAGCTTATGGATGCATACTCTGGGTATAATCAGATAAAGATGTACCTTCCCAACCAAGAAAAAACATATTTTATAACGAAAAGGGGTACATACTGTTATCAGGTAATGCCTTTCGGATTAAAGAACGTGGGAGCAACATACAAATGGCTGGTGAACAGAATGTTCAAAGATCAATCGGTAAAACAATGGAGATTTACATCGACGATATGCTTATCAAAAGCTCATGCCGAGCATACCACATCACAAATCTCGAACATGCCTTCTCCTAATTGCGAAAGTATAAAATGAAACTGAATTTTGATAAGTGCACATTTGGAGTAGAATTAGGAAAATTCCTGGGGTACATGGTCAATCAAAGAGAAATCAAGGCTGATCCAAAGCAGATACATGCACTTCTCAACATGCACTGCCAACGAACATAAAATGTGTTTAACTTTCTTTAGAATAGCAACCCTGAACAAATTCATCTCCAGATCCTCGAAAAAATGTTTAACTTTCTTTAGAATTTTGAAAGGAAACAAGACATTCGAATGGAATGCGGAATGCAAGGAAGCTTTTCAAAGCCTAAAAGCATATATGGAGAGCACAGAGCTACTAATGAAACCAAACACGGGGGAAACACTGTATTTATATCTATATCTGTTCGACTATGCGGTAAGCTCAGTGCTAGTAAGGGAAGAAAAAGGCGTGCAAAAACCAGTATACTACATCAGCAAAACACTTGGAGATGCAGAGATCAATTATCCAGCCCTAGAGAAATTGGCGCTCGCCCTGATCGTGTCTTCAAGAAAACTACGACCATACTTCCAAGCGCATCCAATCATGGTTAGTTGGTATTGCACAAACCAGATCTATCGGGGAGAATGGTGAAATGGGCAATAGAACTTGTGCAATTTGATATTAGCTATGCCCCTAAAACCGCTATCAAAGCTCAGGCATTGACGGATTTCATCGCCGAATTCACAGGAAGCAACGACTAACAGACTTGCAAGAGCGAAGGAGAACAATCCAAACCAATCACCGACGGATGGATCCTCTACTGTGATGGAGGATCCAACGTGGTGGGAAGCGGAACTGGATTAGTCTTGTACAACTCAGAAGGCGTCGCATTGGAGAAAGCGATAAAATTGAATTTTAAAGCCTCAAACAACAAAGTCGAGTACGAAGCGGTGATAGTCGGGCTACAGTTAATAATTCACTTAACAATAAAAGACATCGGTGTCTTTACTGATTCCAAACTAGTAGTCAATCAACTAAATGACGATTTTCAAGTCAAAGACACCCAAATGAAGGCTAAAACCACTGAACTAGTAGAAGGCTTCCATAATGCGATCATTCAACGACGCACAAGGATGGAGAACAAAGAGCCAACGAACTGGCAAAGGAAGCATTGACATCTAAGGAGAATGATAACCCACTCGTCATGGTGCAAGGAAGCTCCATAGTTGAAAACCAGGTGGAAAAAGCTTGCGCCACGAATCAAGAAAACGACTAGACAACTCCAATTCCGGCTTATATATCAAATGGATAACTTCCAACAGATAAGATGGAAGCCAGAAAACTACGAAATCGGGCGGCATGATACACAATGATCAATAACAGACTCTACAAAAGATCTGCCACAAACCCATTGCTAAGGTGCCTTTCACCAAAAGATGATGAATATGTTCTACAAGAGATTCACCACGGTACATGCAAAAATCACCCAGGGGGAAGAACGCTAGACCATAAAGCCCTCATGCTAGATTACTACTGGCCAACGATGCAAGCAAATGCTCAAAAGCTCGTTTGTGCATGCGACAAATGCCAAAGATTTTCCCCGTACACTCGCCTGCCAGGACAAAACATGATCTCGATGAGTAGCCCCTGGCCATTCGCGCAATAAGGAATGGTCATCGTAGGACCACTCTCCCCGCATCCGACAAAAAGAAGTTCTTCCTCGTAGCAGTAGACTACTTCACTAAGTGGGTAGAAATAAAGTCTCTCAAGAAGATAGGAGAAATTCAAGTCGAGAAGTTTCTTTGGAAAAACATAATATGTAGATTCGAGATCCCAAGAGTAATAATAATTTCACAGACAATGGGAAACAATTCGAAGGCAAGAAGGTCAAGGAGCTATGTTAAAACCTCCATCCACAGGCAAATGAACAAGTCGAGGTCACCAACAGGACAATCTTGGAAGCAATCAAAAGAATGCTCGAGGCAACAAAAGGATTGTGGACATCTGAGTCGCCTGGTGTCCTTTGGGCATACAGAACAACAAAACAAACTCCGACGGGAAAAACCCCTTTCATCATCGCAAACGGATCCGAAACAACGATACCCGTGGAGATCGGTATGCAGACATTCCGAATCGAAGAATTCCTCACTAAGGATAACATCAAGGCACTGAGATTCGGGCTAGACCTCCTCGAGGAAAGGCAAGAAACAACCTCTATCAAAATAGCAGCCTACCAATTGCGTATGGTCGGATATTACAACAAGAGGGTGAGAATCCGTAAATTTAAATTAGCGATTAGGTACTCCAAAAAGTCCAGCTCAACACAAAGGAACCTAGTGTGGGCAAGCTAAACCCAAATTGGGAAGGACCATACAGAGTAATAAAGATCAACATACCAGGAACATACTGGTTGGAAAACAAGGAGGGCGAAAAGCTACCTCGGCCATGGAATGTAGAACACTTAAAAGATATTATCAATGAACTTCTTCGCTCAATCTTCCATCTCGAATTCAAAATGACAAAAATTCAGTTAGGACAAGAAATTCAGATTAAAAACCTAACTCGTGAAAATACTCAGCACGGCTAGATTATCGAGCAAAAACAAATATATGTATCGGATGAACGAGTCGGACAAAAAAATGAAACTTCTGGCCAGATCAACTGCGATGTAATAAAGTACCAGGACATAAGAGCCGGATTTTTTCATGTCGACTATAATGTACAACATCGTAATTCAGATATAGAATCGGATTCCGTAAAAAAAGCTTCTACACGACTAATATGTCAAACTTTAAAGCCATTCATAAAAAACCGAACAAACAAGTCAAAAATCTACCAGGAATGTCGTAAGTAAAAAGTTGATTATCTAGACATACTGGACACATCAAATGCGAAATATAAAATTTCCATTGATCTTCTAAAAAAAAAAAGATTTCAAAAGAATCAAAAGAGACAATTAAGGAGGGACATCAGCATTAGAAGCATCTCTAGGTGGTATGGGCTCAGACAAGTATTGAAAAGGTTCTCCGACAACCAGATAACTAAGCAAATCCGGAACGACTTCCTCGACATCATCAAATTTCTGCTCAGCAAAACAACAGTATTTGGACATGTCTAAACCTTGTTTCTCCTTGAAATCCAAAAAGTCATGGCGACCATCAACCACTCTTTTCCAATCCGTGGCCTCTGCTGCCTTTAGCCTTTCGGTAACAGTTGATAGCTCGACTCGGGTCGACGCTAATTCGTTATCAACGACCGCAAGTCTAAGAGAAACAACAGACTTGGCTGCGACAAACTTGAAATTCAGCTGAGCGATGCGAGTCACAGAAACCTTAAGACTGGCAGAACATTCTTCAGCAGAACGAATGGCCTCATCACGTTCAGCCCTTCAGTCGGACATTTCTTTCTCAGCAACATCCAGACAGGACCGCAACTTACCCAACTCAACTACAAACGTTTCGATATCATATGCAAACGTGTCCCGAATGCCCTCGAGTTCCCTCAACGACGTTTGTGCAGTATCTACAGCCCTTGCATGTTCTATGTACTGCGCCTTCAATGAATCAAGCTGGCAGAAAATGCGAGAAAGGACCAGGACATGTCCTACCAGCTTCCACTCAATGAGTGCCACCTAATCACGGGCAGCCTGACAGTCTGACCCCATCACAGCCGGATAAGTAAGATGAGTCATCCCTTCCATAAGGTGCTAGAGGCCCTTATCGTACGAGCATAAGAGCCCTATTAGCAAACTGCCCATGACAACCACCAATGAGGTTGCGATCGTTGTCCTGCAGATCAATCTTAGAAGGCTAGCAAAAATCCTCGGGCGTATCCGAAATAAGACGAGAAGCTGAGGGAGTAGCAGGCGAACTTGAGGTCTTGGCAACAACAGGAGAAACGGGGAATTTAAAGTCCCGAGCACAAGTAACAACTCGATCCTCTAGTGTCGGATCGTACTCGAAGTCATCCAAGGTCTTAGTACGCTTTGGATTCTAAAACTGCCAAAGACCAAGTTGAAACATTTTGTTTTCAATAATGCAAGATTCATCAATCATCAAGCCAGCGAAAACTAGCAAACCATACGAGACAACAATGTGGACGGGAAACCTCCTTCTTGCTCCTTTCAAGAACTCAATTTACTCCCTCATCCTCTTGGGCATAAGAGTCATCCTTCAAACCATGACCTCCTTTTCGGAGAAAAGCAGGAGGAGAATGAGCTTTAGCAGCATCAAGAACCAATGTGGCGAGCTTTTTCTTCTTCAAAACACAACCAAAACTAATAGCTAACATCTTAAAAGTTGGGAGGCTTGGGAACTTTCCTTTTCCTAACAATCGAGTCGGTACTCCCAGAACCTTTGACAACAACAGAAGCAATTCGGCCTACAGGCTCATCAACAGAACCCTCTCTACATGCCCGCCTCACCCGACGAATACAAGCCAAAACGGATAATGGTATCCGTAGTAAGGAAATCTTCCACCGAGACTCAGGGAAGATGGCCAAACTGACTACAAAACTCTTATTTTTCCAATGATAGCGACAACTCGACTTTCTTAGGCTCTCGAAATGACCGTAGAATCTGATTTTCATGCAACCTAAAATAATTGGAAGCAAGGGACGCATAAAACCAGGACCTCGGCCAACCTCCATACTTCTCTCGCAGGACCTTGAAACAAGACGGAGAACGAAGACAACAGGTGAGATTATCATTTACACTAAACCCCACCAAGGAATGCAAAACCCTAACATTCATAGAGATACCGGATGCGGTACCCCTTGCTAAGGTTGCAATCATCACCTTCCAACCATTAGGAACCAGTTGGGCGGGGGCGATGTCCACCAAACCTAGGTACTCCCAAATGATCGCAGGAGTCGGAAGCCTAAAGCCGGAATGGAACATACCAGGGTACATAGCAATATACCCATGCTTTGGAAGACAAAGACTGTCGCCCTTTTCGGGGCGAACGATTTCCAGATCGGCTGGCAATGAGTAATCATGACGGATGCTATCCAAAGTTGCATGTGTTGCCCGCTTAGGCGAAAAAAAGCTTTACAAGCTTCAAGAACACCGCCACTCAAAACTCTGAAACTAGACATGATTGCAAAACAAACGTGAGAAATCAAGGAATCAACAACTGGAAATTGAAGAGGTGCAAAAGAGAGTAAACTCGTACCCAACTTCTCCCTTTATAAGGACTAGCAGCGAAAGGTCCGCTCTTGGGAGAACATGCAAGATATGATAGTCGCACGAGATCCCAAAAATTGCGCTAAAACGTGCAGGTGGATGGAACATCGGAGAGACAACAACAACAACAACAGATAGTAAGAGCACTAAATATGTCGTAATGTTGAAATTGAAAACCAAACCGCCACACAGTTAGTGGATACAAGAACATACCCACTAACTAAGGGGGAGTAGCTGATGATACGTAAAATAGACCAACATCGTGGCTATACACGTGGCAGAGAACATCCATCATGAGGATCTGGCGTCCCATCTACTGGGCCAGCTCGTAAAATCCAAGAAGGTTAAAATCGATCATAGAGGCCCAAACAAGGCCCACTATAAGAAGACATAAAAGAATAGAAACATTGCATAAAAAAAGGTTGTGGAGGGAGTTACGCCTCCACAGACTCGTCTCCATAAAGGAGGAGACTGTTACGAGAAACATTTCATTCAATTGCGCCTCACATGCTTAAGTCATGTAGAGAATTAACCCCGACCACTATAAATGGTAAAGGGAACATTCGACAAAGGTGTGCAACTTTAACTGAGTTTTATCCAGATTTATTTCGTTCCTCAAGCAGAGTCGCTGACTTAAGCATTGGAGTGTCTTAGGCCAGCAAAAAGGTGGTATTTGGCAGTCTAACATCTGTTTTGCAGGTCAAACTCTTAGGAGAACGAGATTTGGATGCATCACATAGAGAGATTGTGCATTGCTTTCTTACCCGGGTATTTCAAAGAAGGCTTGGATCATGACGTTGAACGAGAAAGTGTTGGGTTCATGGGTTTGTTTGAAGATGGACACTGCATACCCAATGGCTTGAAAGCAGCTAAAGAGAAGGTTTGTTAGGTTTGGAGGAGGAAGTGGTCTTAAGAAGGTTGAGAAGGTAAAGGCGATTGTGGATTTGGCGAAGGTGGTCGTAAAATGAAGAGTGTTGGAGGAGAGAATACAAGGTCTTTTGGAGGTTTGACGGAGTTGTTCCTTGTATTTGAGAACGACTGAAAGGTTATAGACTCCTGATTTCCTATCTTAAAAATCCTTTGCTAAATAACACCACCAATTCACTATAGGACACCACCAACACCGTTTTTTTTCCTGAATCTACTGAAGGACACCATCACTATATAGCAACTTTTTTTCTTTACTCCCAATTCCAACAACTCTTCCTCTCCCACTCGCACGAACACTCTTATTCTCCCACCCTCTTCTCGTCCCAATCTCACCAGAAAACTAAACGTCGCCCTTGTCTTTATCGTTTCTTTCCCTTTTTTACTTGTTTTCATCATCCCTCTCCCCTCTCTACTGCTTTATTTGCTCACTCGAGCGAGAAGACACATTTTCCTCCCTGCTTGATTTCTCACTGATGGTCTTCCATTCCAAGCTCACCGAACGACCCCAGCGCCGGCGTCTCTCCCTATCTTATACGTTTTTGTCGTATGTCTGTCTCGTCATCTTTATTTGTTAGGCTTTTGGTGAAGTTTGTATCTAAAAATGGACGAGTTTAGTGAAAATAATGTTGGTAGGCTTCAAGATGATAATGTTGCAGTTGAGAGTCAGCATTGCACTCCATTCGTAGGTGTGAATGAAGAAGATGTCCATTTTCAAGACAAAGAACGACCCACTCCACTTGAGGTACACTCTCAACTTGAGATGAGCTTGCATGGGTATTTTTTTTCGTTGCTGTCATTATCATAATATCATGTTTAATTTACTTTTTTGTTTATTTGAAGCAACATTGTTATTTTTAGGGTTAGTTGTGAATATTTGAACCTTGAAAGTTCCTTATTTTTAGGCATGGAATGAGTTTTCGCGAAATCTCACCAAAATTTTAGTTTTTTTGAATTACGTATATAAAAAAAGTTTTCGAGTTTTTCATAAAATTCGATTTTTTTCGCCAAAAACACGTTACTCAGTGACCAAATTTTAATTTTTTCAAAGGATTTTTTCCACAAATTTTGGAGTTTTTTCTACAAATTTCGATTTTTTTTTCTAATTATCATTTCTTCTATTATTTATTGAATTTTTAAACAACCCCTTGATTTTCTAATTATATATTGATTTCATGTTTGTTTCATTTCTTGGTATTTAGGCTTCATTTAATGTGTTTAATAGACTTATTTACTTTGCATTTTTTTCACATATTTCATATACCCTCGAAATGCATTATATATATTTCATGTATCTTCAAAATTTTTATGTTTTTTCTTTACACACCAAAATATTTCTTAAAATCAGGAGACCTAAATTAACCCGAAAAACTAAATCAAAATCCTTGTTTTTATTTGATCGTTATTGTTGTTGTTGATTGTTGTTATTTTGTGCACATAATGTCATCGACGATCTAACCGATTTCGAGATATCTTCACATAATCTAGAGGACCCAGAGACACTTAAAGCATATTTAGAAGATATGAACCTTCTAGGGGTAAACTTTGCCTTCAATGATTTTATTCATTACCTTACTTAATATATGATTAGAATAACAAATATTTTTATTTACGTAATATAGAAGGATGATGATGATGTTGAAGCAAAAGATGAACAAGCACTGGAAGAGTTAGTTGATGATGACAACTTGTTTATGACGGAAGAAGTAAGGTTAATTCTTGTAGGCATGGCATTATTCAATCTTGTTTCAGAAGTTCATTGATTAGTTTCCTAATGTCAGTAGGCATTTTTTTTTTATAGGTATTCTAATAATTCATCCTTAATAGCTTGGTGTCTAGGTGTTGGCATGGAGAATAACATCGTTCACATTATCACAAAGTCGAAACCTGCTGATAGCAGACGCAAAGAAAGGATCCACTTGGGATGTGAGAGGGGAGAGAAGATCAAAAATATTCAAAAGCAAAAAATTGGAGGTTGGTCGATCGACCAGTTCCAAGAAGTGTGGATGCCCTTTCCAGTTGAGAGGGGTGCCACAAGGTAATGATCGTTGGAAGCTGCAAGTGACCTGTGGAACCCACAATCAAAATCTCTTCTGGACATTCTTTTGTTGGGAGAATGAATCAAGTTGAGATGACTTATTTACATAACATGTCCACATCTGGTGTAACCCCTTGGTGCATATTGACTAGTTTGAAATAGATGTTCCCAAACAATGTGTCATATTTGAAGACTATTTACAATTGCATTCAGCAGATAAAAACACTCTAACTAAAAGGCATGACAACCTTGTAGGCCACAATGCACTTGTTGAGTGAGAATGGTTATATTGAGTGACATACATTAGATGATCAGAATAAAGTCACAAATATTTTATGGTCTCATCCTGAGTCAATTTTACTGGCTAAGTGTTTTCCAACGGTGATGCTTATGATTTGCACTTATGGACTGCACTTACAAAACCAATCACTACAGGATGCCACTATTTGAGGTTGTAGGTGTGACGTCAACCGACATGACTTTCAATGTTGATTGTTGTTATATATCATCTGAAACTGACAGTCATACACTTGGGCATTAGAAAAGTTACTAGGAGTATTTGAGCTAGACAACTTTCCAAATGTGTTTGTGACTGACAGAGAGCTTGGGTTGATCAAAGCGATTGAGTGCGTCTTTCCAGAAGAAATGAGGTTGTTGTGCAGGTGGCACATAAATACAAATGTGGAAAAGAATTGCAAAAAATAATTTGAGGATAATGAAGAATAAAAAGAGTTTATTGATTTTTTTTTGACTTTATAGATAAGCTACAGAGCAAGAATGGAACAAGGGCATTGATGTAGTCAATTTCTGCTCTCCTTCCTGGTCTCGACTTAGACCTGCACAGGGAATGCGCGTGAGCCAAAGACCACCGTGTGGTGACTGATGACACTCTGATACTTAAGTTAGATAAGTCTTAGGAGAGGCTTAAATTTGTAAATTGGGTTTCTGTCACGTACCTTTGTTCATCGACCTTATCTCTTATTTATAGTGCAAGAGTTTTTGTTCAACTAGGCCTTTGGTGGCATAGTTTAGGGAAATAGATCTTACTGGAGATTCTTTCTTGTTGGGAGTTGTCCATGTAGAGAAGTTTCCCTACACGACTTGTGCTCCTAGATTTGCGGGAGAGGTTTCCCTTATGGAGTGTTGTCCATGCAAGAAAGTTACCCTGCCCGACTTATACTCCAGTATTTGTTTCCTAGTTGGAACCAATGTATTGCAGGCCTGCCTGTCTTGGGTCGATCCCCCAGATATTTTCCTTATCATGACTTACTCTTGCCTTATCAGGGCTTACGAGTATTGGGCTTGACCGCGTGACACATGGGCTTAGTGTTGTCTGGGCCTTGCTGGATTGGGCGTGCAATCAGGCTTGCTTTGTTTTGTTGACGAGATTATCATGACACGCGTATGGTGCTGATCAGAAGACGGCTTGATGTATCATCAACCACTCCCCCCGAGTTGGTGGGCCAGCTCATTGGTCCACCAAGTCATTTCATGAAGAAACTGTGCAGTCATGATGGTTGAGTCTGAATTGTTTCCTCGAGCGGCGAGCTTCAATAATGGCGCGTGTCTGCTCGAAAGAGAAAAAAAGGCAGGAGTTATGTTTTCTATATCGATCTCTTTTCTACGGAGTTTAGCTTCTTTACTCTGGGCACCGATCTGACCCCATTGTCCCTTTCAGAGGGGTATTTGTCTTCACCAAGGTATGCTTCAATCGGGCATCCGCTTTCCTGTTATCAAGGAAATTTGGGAGTTCCTGGCGTACCTCGGTATTGTGCATGCTCAACTAGTACAGAACGGGTATAGGACTGTGATCGCCATTCTGATTAGAGTGAAGGATGTTGGTGTCTGAGTATCTTCGAGGGCGATCCAACTGCTTACTTCCCCGCAAATAAATGAGTATGTTGTGTGTGTGTTAACATCGCTGGACTGCTTTGGCAATCTGCCTGACGATTTTAAGTTCTGGCAGAAATATTGTTTCATGGCCTCCACGGACTCAAAATATTTCGAGCTTGCTGGTTGTCCGGTCGAACGGGAATTCAGGCAATTGAGTAAGTTCAATTCCGTTTATGATCTTGCTTGTGTTAAATGCATATCAAATTGACCTTCATGTTTTTCATAGGGAGATTCCCAACTTCATCTCTTTCTACTGAGGATAAAGCAGCTCTAGACGTATTTCACGACATGCCTGATATGCGGATAGAAAATGTCGTTTAAGTCTTCTAATATCAAGCGCAGTGAACTGTGGGCTCATTGGCACGAGGCTCCCACTCTTTTTGGGTTCAGAAACCAAAGCCCGAAAGCGTATCGTTTTAGAAGAAGATCAAGATCTCAAAGATTAAGATTTCGAGCCCTTCAAGGAGGGAAAATTAAATGAGGCACTTCTTTCTCATATTTGTCTGAAGAGGCCTTGTGCTGCATCTAGACCCATCCTTGTGCTTTCAGCTTCGTCTGAGGGACATGAAGCTGTCAGACAAGTTCTTGATTCATCCACTGGGGCGGAGACTGTTGTGTCTAAAGAGCATGATACTCGGGCAAAAGCCCCTTGTCACTACCCAATCCACAGAGTACTATATTGTCCGCTTTGGGCCCAAGGCCCGCACGACTTTAAAACGTGTAGTACTTTGTAGATCAAAACTCGAACATATATAGTACATCACCCTCCCTCACCTAGGCGATGTGGGACTATAATCTCCCTTTTCTAGCTTGCCAACCCTTTTGGAATCCATGGGCTCTTGGGCTTCCCCCTCACACTCCCTCTCAGGTCCGCCCACACAAGAGTATTACAGTCCACCCCCCTTGGGAGCCCAACGTCCAGATTGGCACACTTCCGGCTGGGTCAGGCTCTGATACCATTCTGTCACAACCCGATCCACATAGTACTATATCGTCCGCTTTGGGCCCAAGGCCCACATGGCTTTAAAACGCGTTGTACTTTGTAGATCCAACCTCATACATATATAGTACATCACCCTCCCGCACCCAGGCGATGTGGGACTATGATATCCTCATTGTAGCTTGCAAACCCTCCTGGGATCCATGAGCTCTTGAGCTTCTCCTTCACCCTCCCCCTCAGGTCGCCCACACAAAGGTATCACACCCCTATTTCCCTTCCTGACTTGGAGAGGGAGTATCTACAAATGATGGGGGTTGAAGATGTAGCGAAGCTGAATACAGAGCAGGAAAGGGTTCTGAACAAAATGCTGCTGCAGGCGAGCGTGGAAGCTTCGTCTGGTGCGGGACTGGGGCGTCCCTCTTTGGATTGCGACCGTGTTGAAGAGTCATCCAATTGTTGACCTTATGGTGAAAGGTCCCTTCCGCGTTACCCGTACTGTTCTCTGTCCCGCTCTTCCCCCTATATTGTGGCGATGATGGGCCCGAGAAATAACTCGCTTCCTTCTTCCCCGTCAACTAGTTCCGAGTGAGCTCGTGAAAAGGAGTCGGTTTTTGTGAGCAAGGGGAAAGTTGTGGATGACGGTCTTAATGCAGTGAAGACAGTGAAGGGTGGAGCTGGACTGATTCAGGTCTTGAAAAACTTCCATCCGGATGTGCGGATCAGTATATTTTCTCCAGACGTGGTAAAGATGAGCAATCAAGCTTGGCACCAAGAGGATGACATTTCTTAAACTTTTAGGAAGCATATTAGCAGGTGGAATGACTGGCTGGCGGACTATGCTTCAGAGCTAGAAGGAGAGACGTTGAGAGAGGGTATGGATAAAGGGTAGAAACATCTCGGACTGGGGATGTCATACCTTATTCAAGTGGTTGTCACTAGAACTGAAGTCAAGGCCGCTCGTGAGAGTGTATACCATGGAGCGAGTTTTTGCAAACTTGTAAAAGTCATACTCACACACTCTTTACGAGATTGAATCATTGAGAAAACAACTCGGAGCTCACTCAGATGCTGGAGCACAGTCCTGGCGCACAAGATCAGAGGCTCAAAGGATTTGCTTGAGTCCGACCTAGCGGGAGCAGTGTCCACAAGGGATCGGTTTGATAATGAACTGAACTTTGTCCGTTGTGACTTACAATTTTTCCATGAGACTTTGGTCAGAGTACAGGCTGAAGTACAAGCTCTGAACACTAAGAAGGCCAAAAAGGAGTCTGAATGGGTTGCTTGATGTCAACAGTTGGAGGCTGATATTGACTTTAATGCCAAAAGTGTTCGGATTGCGGAATAACAGCTTTTTCTGACACAAAATGAACTAAGTGTTGTTAATGATAAGCTGGGTGCCGAACAGTCCAAGATTGACATGTTGTTGGGCAAGCCGAAGCAGTTGGAACAGGAGCTTGTTGAATCAAGGGTACGCGAGGAGAAGTTTTTTAAGGCCCAAGGCACGTTTTGGTTTAACGGAGTCGTGCATGGAAGGCTGGAACTGTTGTAGCTTATGAAGGAGGAACATCCTGATTGGGATCTCTCCGATTATGAAGAAGTTGCATACGCGGAATTTGGAGTGGCCTCCGATCCGTCAGAAGAAGGAGGCAACCCTGATGAGGGTGATTGAGAGGCAGCGCATACAGATGTGTCTCCTGCTAAGTCTGGTTTTGTTGTATCTAATTCTCCTCCTGATGAGGAGTCAACTTTGTATTTTTTGGTTTGCAAATGAAAAACATTTTGTACTTGTGCATTTTTCTTTTTCTTTCCCTACTAGTTTTTATCTGATTTGTGCAACATTAGTTGTCAGGCGAGAGGCTCTGCTAGGTCAGGAAGTCGTGTGATTGATCTGCTGGTGAGAATTCTGACTGTTTATGTTGCGATAGTTCATGCAATTCTGACTGTTTATGTAGCGTTAGTACCCCTACTTCGATATAGATATGCTCGAGTGGGAGGTTTTTTTTGCTTTGGTTGATCGTTTTACTCCCCTTGGCCATGCAGAGTAAGGCGTATATTAGTTCCCTAGGTTGTTATTTTGATATTGTCATGGAGGTATTTGCCTTTTCTTTTCGTTTGAGCTGCTTGTCTAGCATTCCAATGAATTCGTCAAGTCATCTTCTTTGAATCCAATGCTCAACTTCATCTTTCAACTTGTAGCAGTCTTCAGTATCGTGCCCGTGATCCCGGTGGAAGGAACAATACTTGTTTTTTGTCTCTTCCTTCTGGGTCTCCTCTCATTCTGAGTGGCAAGTTGGCGTTCTCCCAATTCGCCATATATTTTAGGATATTGGCTCACCTTGTCTTCAGGGATGTGTATGGTTTGTATGTTTTCATCACACTGGTTATGCACTCGTGTCTAAGCCACGCCAACTGCAACTTCCCGATTCTCGCTGGTTAGATTCAGTCATTTCGCCATTCCGATGTTTCTTTGACTGACTGTTATCTTCCCAGGGTCCGTCATCTTGTCTTCCCTCCTTTCCCGTTTTCTTGTGTGATTCTCCCTTTTTTAGTCATTTTCCTTCTAGCAGCTTTCATCTCCTCAAGATAAATGTGTTTTTGGGCTGTTTTCAACAGGATCGCCATGGTTTTTGGAGGTTCCAAGTTGAGAGCATAAAAAAGGGAGCTTATTTTCAGCCCAACAGTGAAAGTAGCAGTGGTTGTATCATCGTTGCATCCATCGATCATCATCAGTTCATTGGTGAAATGAGTGACGTACTCCTATATCATCTCGTCAGGCTTTTGCTTGATATGGATGGGGTAGTGTGGTCCTTTCCTCATCCGCTGACTTCCGATGAATCTTGTGATAAAGGCGGTGGCTAACGCCTGGAAGGAGTCTATTGAACTCGGTGGCAGGTTGTTGAACTAATTCATTGTTGTGGAGTAAGACTAGTCGAAAATGTTCTGCACAAGATTGACTCCATAGTCTCCTTCAACGCCATCATGTGGTGGAAGTGCCTCAAGTGATTTGTTGGATCGGTGGTGCCATTATATACTTCAAACTTTGGTAGAGTGAACTTCTTTGGCATGGGGGTTATCATGAGGGCGTCGAAGAATAACGGCTTGGCTAGTTTGTACAATAAGTTGGGATCAGTGACTTCAATTCTGAACAGGATTTCAGCAAGCGTTTTGTCACTCTGTGGAGTCTTACCCTGGGGAAGTTCATTGCTCTCGAGGTTTCCCTGTTGAGGTTTTGCTAGAATTTCGTCGCTTTCTCGAGTTTGGTTTGTGGAGTTTTGCTGGGGTGGCACTTGGATAGGATCAACTGTCTCAATGTGCTCTTAGGTGAGTTTTTCTAGCATTTTCATCATGTGGTTCATCTGGACCATAAGCAAGTCTACCCAAGGGTCCGTGGTAGTGTCGCCGGATGTTTGGGTTGTCTGAGCTATTGCATGATGTCAATCTCAATTGTTGGGTGCAATTGGCCTGATGGTCTGAGCTGTGTCTTGTTCATGAGCTTTTTATGATACACTGTTATCGGTAGGAGGGTTATTGTGATCGTCCCTGGGTTAGGGATTTGTGGAATGTGTCATTTGTTCTGACAGCTCGTTGATCGTTTATCAAATTTTTGTGAACTTCGTCACTGTGGATCTTCTTTTTAGAAAGAAAACTCGTCGTTCCCCACGAACGGCGCCAAACTGATGCGTCCAAATCTGGTCTTGCTAAGAGTTTGACCTACAAAACATATGTTAGACTGCCTAAGACCACCTTTTTTGGTGGTTGAAGGCACTCCGATGATTAAGTCAGCGACTTTGTTTGAAGAAGGAAATAAATTTGTACAAAAGTCAGTTAAAGTTACATACCTTTGTCGAATGTTCCCTTTACCTTTAATAATGGTCGCGGTTAATTCTCTGTGTGACTTAAGCATGTGAAACGCAACAGAATGAGATGTTTTTCTTAACAGTCTCCTCCTTTATCGAGACGTGCCCGTGGAGGTGTAACTCCCTCCACGACTCTTTTTGTGCAGCGTTCCTCTTCTTTATGAGAGAACTCGTATCGGGTTTGGATTTGGGCTTGGATTCGTGCAAGCCTAGATTTGGGCTTCAATTATGTCTTCCTATAATGGGCCTTGTTTGGGCCTTTACAATTGTTTTTAACCTTCTTTATTAGATGGGACGCTAGATCCTCGTGATGGAGGTTTTCTGCCATGTGTATGGCAGTGATGTCGGTCTATTTTGATGTATCATCAAGTGTAATTTTACTAGTTGTTAGTTAATAGCCCACATGGGGTATACACAAGTAAGTCTTCCATTAGGAAATACAAATTTATGTTAGCTTTAAATAGGTAAGAAGAGTAGAGGAGTAAATAGAGCATAATAGTATGGAATTAGGCTCAATTCATAGCTGAACTTGAGAAGATTTGTAATCAAACCCTTTTTCAGATTCAATCCATACGTTTTCCTTCACTAAATTGATCCCAACTTGTCACGTTTGTGACAATTGGTATCAAAGCCTCGTTACCATCCACTAATTTGCGTAGACATGGAAACTAGGGTGAAAGATGGATGCATTCATCAAGGAAACAAAGATAAATCAAATTGAATCCAATGGACAGAAGGAACTCATGAAGATGGAGTTGAAGATAATCGCATAGGTGCAAGAAGCACAAGTGAAGATAATTGAGTCTCGATTTGAACAACTGGTTCAACTCCTCTAACCTTCTAAATGAACCACCAGATCCACATAGACAAGTGGTTCACCATCTGCACAGAGCACGGGGACTACAGATTCAGCCGTTAAAAACCACTCCCAAACTCCCTGGGAGTCACATGGTGTGTCTACTCGATTTCCTAAATTTGATTTTCCCCAATTCGATGGTACAAACCCTAGGTCATGGATAAAAAAATGTGAGAGATACTTTACTTTTTATCAAGTATTAGAAGATAACAAAGTACCTATTGCTTCAATACATTTCAGTAGAATAGCATATTTGTTGTTTTTAGATTATCAAGTGGGAAGAACCACTCTACCATGGAATCAATTTGTTCATGATATCTGTGAGATATTTGAAGATGTTATTTTGGACAATTATCTTAACTCCTTCAACAATTTGGTCCAAGATGCATCAGTGACCGACTACTATGACAAATTTAAAGAGTTGAAGTCACTAATGCTCACACACAACAGACACTTAGACAAGACCTATTTTGTTCTAAGTTTCCTAAGTGGCCTCAAACTTGATATCAAAGCCCTTATTCAATTATTCAAACCTACCAGTGTGACCAAAGCCTTCTCCCTTGCAAGGATGCATGAGGCTTCTTCAATCCAAAGACAGACCTCCAATAAGAATGAATACCCATCAATCCTCTTACCAGCCTAGAAACCCTACTTATACATCCACGACAAGTTCATACTCCAAAAGCCAATTTCAACCTACTCAGTTGCTCACTTCAAACCAATCTTCTTATCCCTATACAAACAACACCAAACCTTCTTACCCATCCTCCACCACTCCCACTGTAAAATTTTCTACTTCCACACCACCCATCAAAAGATTAACTCCCACACAGACGAAACTCAAGCTTGAAAAAGGCCTTTGTTATAATTGTGAAGAGCGGTACAGATCTGGTCATGGGTGCAAACAACAACAATTATACATGTTGGTACCTGATGAGGAATTAAGTATAGAAGAAAGAGACAACAACCAGAAAACTAAAGACTTGGTACAGGAATTACAATCTGATGTGGAGGTTTCATTATATGCCATTCATGGTAGTCAATCCACCAACACCATCCTACTCAAAGGTCTAATTAAGAAAATATTTATCTTCATGCTAATAGACACAGGGAGTACTCGCTCCTTTGTCGATCCAACTATTATTAAGGAGACCAATTGGCGTACCACTCTAACCCCACAGATGATAGTGAGAGTTGCTAATGGCCAAAAATTATACAGTACTGCCACTTTTCAATGTCTACAATAGACCATATAAGGTCTACTCTTTGAAGGCACAGTTAGGCTTCTTCCAGTTGAAGGTTATGACATGGTGTTATGAGGAGATTGGTTCAAAACTTTTGGGGACATTACCATCAATTTATAGAAACTACAGTTCAGGTTGAATATGAAGGGCAAGCAACCCTACAAGGCTACTAAAACATGCTCATTATGTCTTCTAGAATCAAAAGGATTTTCTAAGTTCCTCAAGAAGCACACTCCAACATTTCTAGGTCATATCTTCTCCATTACTGGTATACAAGAAACCCAAAAGCTACCTCCAACCTTGTCTAAGTCCATGAATACACTGACATATTCCAAAACTTTATCTCATTACTCCTACTTGGACTTTGAACCATAGAATCACTCTCAAGTCAAAAGCAACATCACCCTCCCAAAACCCATACAAGGTTCCATATATGCAATTGATCAAAAGGATGTTAGAAA
Source organism: Berberis vulgaris (assembly GCA_963556465.1). Taxonomy (NCBI): domain Eukaryota; kingdom Viridiplantae; phylum Streptophyta; class Magnoliopsida; order Ranunculales; family Berberidaceae; genus Berberis; species Berberis vulgaris. The sequence continues at coordinate 70,057,823 of OY747125.1, read as the reverse complement.
CAGGACTCATTCAGCACTCTCACAACCCCTTTGCTGCCCTTATCCTACTAGTCAAAAAGAAAGATGACACATGGAGATTTTGTTTAGACTACAAAGGACTTAATGACCTTACTGATGTAGTCGAATCCTGCTCTCCTTGACGTTGACCTGGACCTGCACAGGGAGCGCATGTGAGCCGATAACCACTGTTGTGGTGGTCGATGGCACTCCGATTCAAAAGTCAGACAAGGCTCGAAAAAGGCTTAAAGTTGTAAATTGGGTTTTGTGCATACCTTTTCTCATCAACCCTGTGTCTTATTTCTGATGCAAGAGTCATTATTTCTCATCAACCTGGAGATCCTTTCCTAGTTGGGAGTCATCCATGGAGTCATCCATCTGCGGGAGAGGATTCCCTTTTGGAGTATTGTCCATGCAAGGAAGTTTCCATGCACGACTATACTCTGGTATATGTTTTCTAGTCGAAACCAATGTATTGTTGGCCTGCCCATCTTAGGAGATCCCCCAGATACTTGCCTGATTAGGGCTTACGAGTATTGGGCTTTACCATGTGACATGTGGGCTTAATAGGGCGCTGCAACTTGGATCCAACCTTCTGGATTCTGTCGAATTGGGCTTAGTGTTGACTGGGTTTTTCCAGATTTGGTGGGCTTTACCATGTGACATGTTTGCTTTGATCTGCTGCCGAGATTATCATCACACGCATACGGCGCAGATTAAAAGACAGCTTGGTGTATCGTCAGCTACTCCCCCCAAGTTGGTGGGTTAGGCCCATGGTCCATCAAGTCATGTCATAGAGGACCTGAGCGGTCATCATTGGTTTGAGTATGAATCATCTCCTTGAGCGGCGCACTTCATTTAATTGGTGTACGTATGTTCGAAGAAAAAGATGGGAATTTAGTTTCCTATATTGGTCATCTTCTTTGCAAAGTTTTTTTTTTACTCTTCAATCTTAAGGGCTCTATTTTGTTGTTGTGCTTTTAACTTTGCTCAACTTCCTTGATCGAAAGTTTTGTATGTTCTTCAATGGCGAGCCAGAATCAGCTTTCTAATGAATTGTTTACTAAAGGTCGTAAGTTCTTCGAGGAGGGGTCAATCACTAAGTTGACTCTGGAAGGCCTTCGTGAAACATATGGGATTCCTGATGATCTAGTGCTCTTTACATTAGGCGTCGGTCAGACGTCGTTGTCTCCTCTAGAAGGATTTATCTGTCTGCCCTGAGGTAAGCTACAATCAGGCGTCCATTTTCCTGTTATCGAGGAACTTTGGAGCTTCCTGGCTTACCTCGACATTGCAATCGCTCAGCTGGTGTCGAACGGGTACAGGACAGTGATTGCTATTCTGATTAGGGCGAAGGACGCTAGTGTTCAAGTGTCTCCAAGGGTGATCCAACTCTTCACTTCTCCTCGGATAAACGAGCATGTTGTGTGTGTGTTAACGTTGTATGCTTTGGCAATCTGCCTGATGACTTCAAGTTCTGGTAGAAGCTGTTTCATGGCCTCTGCGGACTCAAAGTATTTTGAGCTTGCTGGTCGTCTGATCGAGCGAGGGTTCAGGCAATTGAGTAAGTTTAATTTTGCTCTCGATCCTATCAGTGTTAATTGCATATTAAATTGTTATATGTGCTTTTGTAGGGAGGTTTCCAACTATGCCCTTTCTATTGAGGACGAGGCTGCCATGAAGAAATTTACATGCCTCGGATGCGGATAGAGGATGTCGTTCAGTCTTCTATTATTAAACGCAATGGACTATGGGCTCATTGGCATGAGGCTCCCACTCTTTTTAGAGTTTTGAAGCTGAAGGCGAACCCTCTTCAAAGAAGAGGAAGCTCTCAAAGTTAAGATCCCGAGCCTGTCAAGGAGGGCGAAGTTGAATGAAGCATTTCATCTTTTTGGCGCTCCAAGAAGCCTCGTGCCGCAACTAAATTCATTCGTGAGCGTTCGGTCCTTTTAAAAGGGAAACGCAAAGTTGTGGGGCAAGTTCTCAACTCGTCCAATGGGATGACAATTGTTGTGTCTGAGGGGCATGATGATCAGGCAAGGGCCCCTATTTCTCATCCCGACTTGGAGAAGGTGTACATGCTAATGGTGGGAGTTGAAGATTCAATGAAGCTGAGCAGCGATCAAGCAAAGGCTATGAACAACCTGTTGCTGCAAGTGGGTATGGCGACTTCGTCCGATGCGGATCAGACTCGTCCTTTTTTGCTGAAAGATTTTTAGTACGACTCGTCCTTGGACCATGAGTCTTCCCAGCCTGGTGAAGAGTCATTTGACTGTCGTCCCTACGGTAAGAAGTCTCCTCCCCGTCACTCGTATTGTCCTCCATCACAATCTCGACCCCATATTGAGGTGATGACGGGTTCGAGAGGTAACTCACTTCCTTCTTCCTTGTCAACTGCTTCCAAGTAGGCTCGTTAAAGATAGCCGATCGTTGTGAGCAAGGGGAAGGCAGTGGACGGGAGCCATGATGTGGTGAAAACAGTAAAGGGTGGTGTTGGAGTAATTTCGATCTGAGAGGACCTCCATCCGGATGTGCGGATCAGCCTATTCGCTCCGGATGTACTGAAGATGAGCAACCAAGCCACCAGGAGGTAGATATTTCTTATGCCAACAGGCGATATGGTGGGAGAGCGTATGTACCAGGGGAAGAAATATCTCATTCTTGGGATGACATATCTGAACCAAGTCGTCGTCGTTGGGACGGAGGTTGAGGACCATGGAGTGATTCTTTGCGCACTTGCAAAAATCTTACTCTGATGCTCTCCAAGAAATTGAATAATTGAAGAAACAATTTAAAGAAGGGAGGCCTGCTCAATCGGTTGTTGATCAGGAGGTCTAGAGACAAGATCGGAGGCTCAGAGGGTTCACTTGGAAATGCTTGAGTCCGAGCAGCAAGGCACCCAGACGCATCCCTTACTTCCTATCCTGCCAAATCCACCTCCGTTGTATCTGAACCCCTTCTTGATGAGGAGCGAACTTTGTACTTTTGACTTAACAATAAAATATAAAATGTTGAATTTTGTACTTGCATATTCTTTGACTTTCCCTGCCGGCTTTTTCCTGCTTTGTCTTACCGCGTTACTAGCTTTTAAACAAGAGGTTGTTCTGATTAAGGAAGTTGTATAATTGGTATGCTGATGAGCAACACAAGTAGTTAGGACTCTTTAGAAATTGGGGAGTTGTGTTGGCTAAACTCCATGCGAGGAGATAAGTTTGGCTGGTGATATAATTCAGACCAGGAAATTACCCGTCTTTGAGTTTTGCCATTTTAATCCGCCAAATGCGGGCCAGACTGTGGATTGGACCAGCAGTTGTCGCTGCTACTATAAAAGAACTAGTCAGACTGTAGTCATGCATGTGCATCGCTGCAAATAATCGGACGATAGTCCTTGTGAGTTGTTCGAGTTGAGCTTCCTAGCCTCTGACTGGGCTGTAAGAGAGACCAGAGGTTGTTGTCATCAGTTATAACTGACTAAACTTTGGTTGGGTTCGACAATCATTGTCTATAGTTGGACGATGATCCCTAGCAAGTCATCGTGATCAGGTGTCAAGAGCACTGCCTAGACTCCCACTTTTTAAGCCCTTGTCATCCATTTGGCAGACTATGCATCAGGTGGCGCTAACGTCATGGACCTATGCAAGCAATCAATGATCATCGCATGACTGGACAACCAATCCATCCCTAGAATCAAATGATAGCCCTCAAAACCCAAGACAATAAAGTCAAACACGAAGTTTTACCCCAACAAAGAAAACTCGAAACGGGGACAATACTCCCACAACCAAACCGAACTGCCCAAAGGGGACACAACATACTAGGGTTCTTGTAAAGGTACTATGTCTAGACGATCTCTAACAACTAATTGTTTAAAAATAAAAGACCTAGATGCTCCTGTATCGAAAAGAGCCCTCAACTTGGAAAACGACGAAGCACAAAACCTAGCACAACACATATCCTGAGTCACATAACAACACGCTAACATCCAATTTTTCCTACGCATAATGCATGTAACACATATCCTACTATATCTAGCACACACAACTAAAACCAAAAAAATAATAACATACCCTCAACATTTCCCTGACTGGGAATAGCTGCAAAGCGAACAGGCGGTGCTGGGAAACAGACTCTCTAACCAACTCCAGGCGCATGGGTTAACTGTCTCTGAGACGCCTTCTGTTGTGCTGGTACAACCCTACTCTGAGGGCAAGCTCTGGAAAAGTGCCCTAGTTGCCCACAAGTATAACAATCTACCTGCTCCCCTCGATTTGTCTGACCTCCGGGACAATCACAGGCTAAGTGTCCATCCTGACCACAAGTGAAACAACCGCTCCTGGTTCATGTCTGACCACCCCTCATAGGTTGTCTCTGTTGTTGCTGTTGTCGATGATCTCCTCGGGAACGTCTGTCACCTCTGCGATCTTTTCAAGTCCTAACTGTGGCCCCTCTACCAGGGTTTCTCTACTGAACAACGACACGTTCTGGCTGTTGTGCCTGATCAACTGCATGGTTTCCTCGGCCAAACCTTCGACTATGCTCTGAACCACTAGCCCGTCGAACCAAAGTCTCTTGCCTACACTCAGCGTCAACTCGCTCCTGACTCAAAGTGCGTCCACTAATCTCTCAAAAGGACGATCGATCATCACAATCAACTGTTTCTTTAGGAACGGGTTCAGACCACTCAAAATTTTCCTACTCTTCTTCTCTGTACTATCTATGAAACAAGTGGCATAGCGACCCAACTGTGTAAACTTAGCTAAGTATTCTGATATAAGTCTAGATCCCTGCTGTAAGTGTAGAAACCTGCCCACTATCTCAGCTCTAGCAGAATCAGGAATTAAATGTTGCTCAAACACCAAGAATAATGTATACCACTGCATTTCTGACACATCTTGAATCCCACCAATAAATAGCCTCTCCGTCAAACTGGTGTGTTGCTAACTTGGTACGGTGTATAGGTGTCGCACCATCCTCTCAAATATGAGGTCTACCTTACGAATCCACCGATCCGTAGCTAGAGAATCTCCAATACCATCAAATCTTTCACCACCCAAACTAACAAAATTATTGTTGCGATGAGTAAACGGATCCTCTGACTGATTTCCCTGTCTCATATTTTGTGCCCATTGTGTCATCATTTCCATGAAAGATTGGGAGACATCCCCTCCAGCAGTGCCTGATCCCTCACCCTGGGTTCTCTTATCACACGCCATCACCACACTCCCTTTATGCAAAATAAAACACACATACAATACATCAAACAAACAACACAACAAACTCCTAACTCCTCTACCCAATTCACCCAAGAAAGTGTCATACGATGATTTTCTAAGTGAACCGGTAAACAATGGCTCTAATACCAAGCTCTATCACACCCCGACCCGCCACGGGAGCCGCAACGTGCCGGTACGTGAGCTAAATCCGTACTACAAGCGGATCATAACCGAACACAACATCATAATATAACATATTCTTGAAACGAGAAACAAAACGAAATAACCAACTACAATAAAATTTGAACAAAATAAAAAGTATTCAAATCGCCCCGCCAACGTCATAGCGACAAAACCAATATATACAAACATTGAGTACTTAACAAGGTATATAACAATACAAAGGAAGAAAAACATACCCGTACAGGGTGGACAAGACTAAACCGCACAAAACAAGTCAACAGCTGGAGACTGGGCCTAAGCCCCATGATCAGTAGGAATAGCAACACTGTCTGCAATCCAATAGAAGCACACCCGTTGCAGGGTCAGCAAAGCATGAAGCTAGCTGATGTGAGTGAACTAAATACAAATAACAAAACAATATACCGGAGGAATCCATGCCACACGGTAATGAATAAGTGAGTAATCCTAGATACTCAATCCAGAACATAGAAGAGGTGCCCCTATACAAGTTTCTAAAGTCTGAATCACGTCGTGTCTCTAAGGATAAAGTTCAAACACCAACACAAACATTTCATATTCAACAATAACTACAAGTTTACGAGATATGTCGGTTACTACAAGTGTTTCAAACATGATAAAAATCAAGTGATAAAGGCAAAGACAAAATCGTAATCCTGCATAGCCTCCTAGGTATGACAATCAAGTCCAAACCATAAAAAAATCTACGTGTCTCTTATCGTAAGTATCCGCATACCCTACGAATGTGTCTCACTTAGACACATCCCATAACGTGCACCATTACCACTGTGGTTTGTATCCCAATGAGGTGCCATCTGTCAAGATACAAACTCAAACATCCCGAACGACTAGCCTAACACGGCCAACCTAACACAAATCAAACTCAAGCGCGCTGGGAGGGAAAGCGAGTAATCTCCGAAGCACGTCTTCTGGGACCCATCCTACTGCACTCTCTAGTGTCAAGTGAGTGCAGGAGCTCACCGCACCTCAACAAACTTGCCACATGCAATAACATCATCAATGTCTGTAGGTGCAAGTCATCTCAAGCACCACCAAACTCACGATGCAAGCAAGCTCTTAAGCATCGGCACAACAGGCATTACAGCCCGGTAAAAACACTTACACTAATATCAGCATGCACGTAATACGAGTTTATACAAAATCTAATGTAACTGACGTGTAACAATAATTAGCTAGGCAATTCTCATAAATCCATGACCACACTAGGGTCCCAACGTGTCCCAATTCACAACAATAAAGTCCCTCAAGTCAAACAACCATACACGTTCAAGAATCGACAATCTACGGTAAAACGCACGAGCTGATAACATAGGCCATATCTAATAAATTTTTTCCAAGTCAATACAATTTTGCAATTAAAAATCCGGTCATCAAACCGAGACAATAATCCGACCGTGTCACACCAAGCAGACATGAAAACACAGCATATAATGACATTATACCAAAGCCTAACCACATTTATATTCAACCACTATTCCATTTCATTCATGTATATCATGCTTGCAGAAAACTCAATATATAAATTCATTCACAAAGGAACCAACGTAACAATCGAAATCTCCAAAACCTCATGAGTGTCAAATTCTGAATTTGTATTCAATCATACACAATCGCCGGCATAATGTAGCAATTCATTCAAGATTTTAAAATAAGTTTTTTTAAAGTAAACATTAAAGTTACACTCACCTTAGAGGAATGGGTTTTCGAAACCCAAATCCTGCCGGTCGAAGCTCCCAACTCGCGAATGCGGGGGCAAGGAAATTTTCTAAAACTGCAAAGGTGGACACAAAAGTGAGCAAACTAGCCGAAAACTAGAAGGAAAAAAAAAGGAAGAAGTAACAACTGGCGCGTGACTGAAATTTTACTTACTGACAAACTAAATCCGGTGACCACTCCGACGAAGCCCAAAATCCGGCGAAAACTCATCAAAAACCACCCTACCCCGGTCTGATCTCCTCTGAACAACACAACAGGCCGAAAATAGGTCACGGAACCACCAGAACCGTGAATCGCAGCTTACCAGCGCGATCCAAGCTCAGATTCACGCTGGAGAACCTTCCAAACAGACATGCACACTGATTTTTCTTAGAAATTTCAACCAACCCTGAAACCACCTTGAACGCCAGAGAAGAAGAGGAATCACAGGGATAAGACGCTCCCTGTAAGAAAGAAAAAAAAAAAAAAAAAAAAAAGAGAATGGGGGATCCTCTTAATAGGTGGGTCGCTATTCCCCCCCCCCCCCCCCCCCCCCCCCCCGGATTTTTTGAGTACACCCCACCCTCCAAAATCATTTTTTACGAGAATAAATTTAACTAAATTCATACCAATGAAACAAATTTCAAAAAATCAAAGTTAGGCAAATCAAATAACGGAAAAGCAAATCGAACAATCGGAAAAACTACGGATATTACAAGAAACTATCATCATTGGTCGAAATCAACTAAGCTTTGGTTAAGTTCACCGATCATTATCTGTAGTTGGACAATGATCTTTGGCAAGCCATCATGGTCAAGCGTTAGAGCACTGACTAAGCTCCCACTTTCTAAGCCATTGTCATCCACTTTTGGCAAACTAGGGTTAGAGCAGATCAGAAGCCACCGCCATCAGTCGAAACTAACTAAGATTGATCGGGTTAGGCCTCCGCTTGGCCTTGGGCGTGTAAGTCTGACTTGGGCGTCCCAACTTACTTATATTGCCTAGTAATCCAATATGATGGTCAGACCAATAAATCTGATTTTGGAGTCGGATTGCCATAAAAATTGATCTAACTGAGTTTATCCAGGTTCAATGAACGGCAAATAATAGAGCAGATACCTTGGACTTATCGATATCAAGGATTGTGATTTTGTTTTTCGAGTTCATTTCAGTATCCTGATTTTAAGAAATATTTCGGTGTGTAAAGAAAAAACGTAATAATTTCGATGACACATAAAAAATATATAGTGAATTTCGAGGGTATATGAAAATGTGAAAAAATAAATGCAAGTAACTAAATCTATTAAACATATTAAAGAAGCATAAATACCAAGAAAAGAAACAAACATGAAATCAATATTTAATTAGAAAATCAGAGGGTGGTTTCAAAAATCAATATATAAGTAAAAGAAAAATCAAGGAGGTGGTATTAAAAATTAATAAATAATTAGAAGAATTGATAATACAAAAAATAAATAAATAAAACCAAAATTTACAAAAAAAAAACCCTAAAAATGTAACTTTTGGTAGCTGGGTTTTGTATTTTTACGGAAAAATGAAATTTACGAAAAAAAATTTGAAATATATGAAAAAATTGTGAAATTAACGAAAAAATCTCGAAATTTTTTGAAAAAACAATCGAAAAAAATTTAACTTTTAATTTCGCCTTTTTCATTTTGGAATTTAAAAAAATGAACTTTTCGTTGAAATTTCGCGAGATTTCGCGCAATCACACTCCTTGATCGATATGTCTTTCCTGGATATGTCTTGTGCGAATAATTCTTCTAAACTGAAAAAAAAAAATCAAATAAAACCAAAAGAAATCAAAGCATAAGATAATTTGATTCTAAGCAGAAACTAAGCTAATCTAGCCTTGAAAAAGACGCGCACAGACCTAGCTCAGACTGTGTAGCTCCTTTTTCGAAGTTGCACGTGTCGCCAATATTAACAAAATTACTGAATAGTGAACTTTGCGCGGGCAGGCCTTTCCTCGCTGGTTGTCAGCATTCGGAGGAGGTGTATGTCTACTGAAGTGTTATAACTTAGCTGAAACTGGGTTGTCGGAGCGTTATCTCTGTCCGCACGGGGTGATCTTCCCTCGAATCTGGGCCCGGCGTCTGATATATTTGTCCCACGGGCCCGAGCTGTAATTGCTAGCATTCTAGTTGTTTTAGCGCTGCGTAGTGGTAGTCTCTCGCTGAAGTTTGATCTTCTCGGATAGTTCCATGGGCCTGGTTGGTTGTGTACTTAATGCATTGGTGCAGGGTAGAAGCCATTGCTTCCATATGGTGAAGCAAAGGCCTCCCCAGGATGATGTTGTAGGTGGACGGAGCAACGACCACCATGAACTCCTGGACAAGGTACTTCTGTAATTGTGGCTCTCCTGCCACTACCATTAAGTTGATCCTCTCAATAGGAAAACACATCTCTCCGTTGAATAAGACCATGGGATGGTTGGCGGGCATTAAGTTCGCCTCCTTGAGTTGCATATTGCGAAAAACACAAAGAAACTAGATGTTTAAAGAGCTTTCTGTGTCCACCAAGTCCCTTTTTACTTCCCACTTTGAGACGAGGATCGAGATGACCAAAGCATCATTGTGAGGAGAATGAACGCCTTGAATGTCATGGCCCGTGAACGTCAGTGGTGGGATCGGGCTCTGAATACGTGCATACTGCACTTGTCTATTTTTGCAAGTGGGTTGCGTTGGCATTTCAATAAGTGTCCTCTTGTGAGACGTGCTAGATTGCTCGCCTTAGGAGCCGACTCCATGAAGCACGTATATGATGTCAAGAGCTTTTTTCTCTATCTCACTCCTAAGACTATTGCAGTCCTCAGTGTCGTGGCCGCCTTCCTTGTGAAAGGAGCAGTATTTGTTGTTATCATGTCGGGAGGGATTTCCTCGCCGTTAGGCGGGCCACTTTAGCTCTTCCCAATTCTTGATAGAGTTGAGAACGTCAGACAGACTGGAGTTGAGGGGAGTGATGGATTTAGACCCCACATAGTTGGAGGCCTTATCTTGCCATACACAGCCAGAGTTGGGCTTGTTGTCACTATGTTTCCTCTTTTTGTCGTCATCATCCTATCTTTTCCCCTCCTTTGTCTCTGGATTCAGAGGGTTTCTTTTCAGAGTCCGCCTTTTTTTTGGCGGCCAGCATCTCATCGATAGTGATGTATTTTTGGGCACTCTTCAATAAGTCCGCCATAACGGTTGGAGACTCCAGAGTGAGGAAATCATAGAGTTTGCCTCTCCTCATACCCGAGGAGAAAGTTGTGACTACAGTGTCACTACTGCAGCCATCGATGAGAGTCAACTCATCATTAAAGTGTGTGACGTACTCCCTTAATGTTTGCCTCGACTTCTATCTGAGGGTGAGCAGATAATGCGGGCCCTTTCCGATTCGTTGGCTGTCGACAAAACGTGTAAGGAACATTGTTGCCAGTGTTCGGAATGAGTCGATGGACCTTAGAGGGAGGTTGTGGAACCAGGTCAGCGATGACTTCTTCAGACTGGTAGGCAATGACCGACACATTATTGTTTCAGATCCTTCTTTGAGCGCCATTACATGCTGCAAGTGGCACAAGTGATTAGACGAGTATGTCGTCCCGTTATAGAACTCCAACTTCGGTCGAGTGAACTTCATTCACAAAGGCTCGTTCATGACAAGATCCATGAACGGATGGATAGTGAGGTTGAACAGCAAATCAGGATTGGTAGCCCCTAGCTGGAGGGGGTTCTGAGAGACTTGCATGTCTACCCTAGGCGCTGGGTCTTTGTCGATTGCTCCTCTGCCTTTGATCCACTGAGAGATCGCAGGGACAGCGCGACTCTCTTGAACGTGTTCTCTGGTGTTTTCTGGGGTCGAGGCTCTTCACTACTCCCGGTCTCCTTATGCGGGTGGAGGGTTCTGCTAAGTGAGCATCTCCACCGCTTGTGCAATTTGCTGCATCTAAGTTGACAGTAGATCCACCATATCGTTCGCTACGGGTGCTATCGGTGCGGGGTCTAATTTCATTTTCCCGTATGAGTGTTCGAGGGCTCAGGGATGTCTCCATTGTTGCGAGATCTCGTGGTCACCATCTCTCTGGATTGTGATGAAAGGTGATATGACTGTCTTTGAAGGAATTTCATCGTTCCCTACGGACGGCACCAAACTAGTGTAGTCGAATCCTGCTCTCCTAGACCTTGACCTGGACCTGTACAAGAAAGGCACATGAGCCAAGGACCACCATTAAGGTGGTCGATGGCACTCGATGCTAAAATCAGACAAGGCTGGAGAAAGGCTTAAAGCTGTAAATTGGGTTTTGTAGCATACCTATTCTCATCAACTTTGTGTCTTACTTATAATGTGAGAGTCCTCGTTCGGCTAGGCCTTCAGTGGTGTAGTTTAGGGAAAGAGATTTTGTTGGAGATTTTTTCCTAGTTGGGAGTTATCCATGCAGGAGAGTTTCCCTACTTGACTTGTGTTCCTAGATCTGCGGGAAAGGTTTCCCTTTTGGAGTGTTGTCCATTCAAGAAAGTTTCCATGCATGACTTATAATTCGGTATATGTTTCTTAGTCGGAACAATGTATTGTTGGCCTGCCCGTCTTAGGTGATCCCCCAGATACTTGCCAGATTAGGGCTTATGGGTATTTGGCCCCACAATGTGACATTGTGGGCTTAATAGGGTGTTGCAACTTGGATCCAACCTTCTAGATTCTGCCGAATTGGGCTTAATGTTGTCTGGGTCTTGCCATATTTGATGGGCAATCGAGCCTGCTTTGATCTACTGAGGAGATTATCATGACACGCGTACGGCGTGGATTAAAGGATGGTTTGGTGTATCATTACTTACCATCAAGGAAAAGTTCCATATGCCCTTGATTGATGAGCTCCTTGATGAGTTACATGGTGCCACAATATTTTTCAAATTGGATTTGAGATCAAGATATCACCAAATACTGGATCACCCCCTGATATACATAAGACAACTTTTAAAACCCATCATGGACACGTTGAGTTCAAGGTCATGCCATTTGGCTTTACCAATGCACCTGCCACCTTCCAAGCATTAATGAACCAGGTATTCCAACCTTACCTCGGAAAATTTATATTTTTTTTATGATATACTAGTTTACAGTCATAGCATGTTGGAACACCTACATATAGCCTTTTTTGAACTCAAACAACATCAACTCTATGTCAAACTATCCAAGTGTTCCTTTGCCCAATCCAAATTGAAATACCTGGGACACATCATTAGTAGTAATGGAATAGAAGTTGGCCCCAATAAGATTGAGATTACGGTCAATTGGCACATACCCACTTCCAATCTTTTATCAGGCTTGGCAACATATCTCTATGGATTTTATTGAAGATCTGCATCCTTCTTCCAATAAAATAGTAATCATGGTGGTAGTTGATAGAGTCACTAAATATAGCCACTTCTTGGCTCTTTCCCACCCATTCACAGCTTCAGTGGTAGTAGAAATATTTCTACAAAATGTGTAAAATCTCCACGGATTACCCACTACAATAGTATGAGACAGGGATAAGGTGTTTATAAGTGCATTTTGGTAGGACCTCCTTAATGATCTAAGGATCAAACTGTTAATGAGCACAACCTATTATCCCCAAAAAGATGGGCAGACTAAACGCATTAATGCGTACTTGGAAACATACCTAAAATGCATGATTGGAGATGCTCATTCTCAATGGATCAAAAGGATGCACTTGGCAGAGCATTGATTCAACACATCTTTTCACTCTAGCCTACAGACAACTCCCTTCAAATACTTGTATAGCTATACACCTCCTTTGTTGGCTCTAGTCCACTCACTTCCATGGCAATCCCAGCAGTCCAGTAGTACTTGAAAGACAGAGACCATATGCTTAACAGTATTAAGGAAAAGCTTCACAAGGCTCAAGAGCGAATGAAAACCTACGTAGACAAAAATAGATCAGATTGAGTCTTCGTTGTATGCGACTAGATCTACCTCAAACTCCAACCATATTGCAAAACCTCAATCAACATTCGAAAAAACCTCAAGCTCTCAACTCATTACTATGGCCCATTCTAAGTGATTGAAAGAATTGCCCAAGTCACATATCGCCTCCAACTACCATCACAGTCCCCTTGCTCGCAAGATGGTTCCATGTCAAAACAGAGCCCTTACACAAGTTCTTATACACTAGTCGAACTCAACAGCTGAAGAAGCCACCTGAGAAGATTGGCCACACATCCAATCAGTGTTTCCCCACTTTAATCCTTGAGAACAAGGATTTTCTAAAGTAGCAGGCAATGTCACAACCAAACGAACTCTCAGAAGAAAAGAAATAAGGCACCAAATTCAAATTGTTTAGGAAGGCTATAAGTGTAATTTTAAAAGTTGTTAGTTAATAGCTTACATGGGGTATACACGTGTAAGTCTTCCATTAGGAGATACAAAATTTATGTTAGTTTTAAACAGGTAAGAAGAGTAGAGGAGTAAAGATAGCGGAATGGTATGAAATTAGGCTCAGTTCATAGCTAAACTTGAGAAGAGTTGTAATCAGACCTAATGATACACCAAATCATTCTTTAATCAGCGTCATACGCGTGTCATCATAATCTCGTCAGTAGATCATAATCTCGTCGGCAGATCATAGCAAGCCCGATTGCCCATCAAATATGGCAAGGCCCATACAACATTAAGCCCAATTAGGCATAATTCATAAGGTTGGATCCAAGTTGCAGCGTCCTATTCAGCCCACACGTCACATGGTAGTGTCCAATACCCGTAAGCCCTAATCAGGCAAGTATCTGGGGGATCACCTAAGACGGGCAAATCAGCAATACATTGGTTTCGACTAGGAAACATATACCAGAGTATAAGTTGTGCATGGAAACTTCCTTGCATGGAAAACACACCAAAAGGGAAACCTCTCCCTGAGAGCTAGGAGCACAAGTCGTGTTGGGAAACTCTCCTACATGGACGACTCCCAACTAGGAAAGGATCTTCCCTAAACTATGCAACCAAAGGCCTAGCCGAACTAGGACTCTCGCATTAAAAATAAGACACAAAGTTGATGAGAAAAGTTACGCTACAGAACCCAATTTACAGCTTTAAGCCTTTCTCAAGCCTTGTCTGACTTTAGCATCGGAGTGCCATCGGCCACAACAATGGTGGTCCTTGGCTCACGTGTGTTCCCTGTGCATGTCTAGGTCAAGGTCAATGGGAGGAGGATTCAACTACATCAATTTGGCGCCGTCCGTGGGGAACGACGAAGTTCCTTCAAAGACAGTGATATCACCCTTCCTCACAATCCAGAGAGATGGTGACCACGAGATCTCGCAACAATGGAGACATCCCTGAGCTCTGGAACACTCGTACTGGAATAATGTAACCAGTTTCGACAAATTCGGCACCGCGGGGGAAACAAAATCAGGCCCCCGCGCCGGTAGCAAACGCGGTGGATGACAGGGTGGATCTACTGTCAACCCGGATGCACCAAATTGCACGAACGGTGGAGATGCTCACTCAGCAGAACCCTCCACTAGCGAAAGGAGACCAGGAGCAGCGAAGAGCCCCGACCCCAGAGAACAAGTTCAGGAAATTCGCACTGCCCCTACAATCTCTTAGTGGACCAAAGTGGAGGAGTAGACAATGGAGACCCAACGTCTATGGCAGATAGACAAGTCTCTCAAAAGCCCTCCGGCTAGGGACCACTAGTCCTGACATGTTGTTCAACCTCGCTATCCATTCATTCATGGGTCATATCATGAACGAGCCTTTGCCGAAGAAGTTCTTTCCGTCAAAGCTTGAGTTCTACGACGGGACGACAGACTTATCCAATCACTTGCGCCACTTCAGCCTGTAATGGCCCTCAAAAAAAGATCTGAAGCAATAATGTGTCAGTAATTCCCTACTAGCCTGAAGAAGTCAACATTGACCTAGTTCCAAAGCCTCCCTCCGAGGTTCATCGACTCATTTCGAACACTGGGAACAGCGTTCCTTACACACTTTTTCGGCACCAAACAAATTAGGAAAGGCATGCATTATGTACTAGCCCTTAGACAGAAGCCCAGCGAAATGTTAAGGGAGTACGTCACACGCTTTAACAATGAGTTGACTCTCATCAACGACTGCAATAGCAACACCGTGGTCACAGCCTTTTCCTCGAGTCTGAGGAGAGGCAAGTTCTAAGATTTCCTTACTCTGGTGCCTCCAACCGATATGGCGAACTTACTGAAGAGTTCCCATAGATACATCACTCTCGATGAGATGTTGGCCTCCAAAAAATAGGCGGAGTCTGAAAAGAAACCCTCTGGATCCAGAAACAAAAAAGAGGGGAAGAGACAAGTTGACGAAAATGGAAAGAGGAAACGTAGTGACAACAAACCTGACTCTGGTCGTGCAAGGCAAGATAAGGCCTCCAACTACATCGGCTTTAAATCTGTCACTCCCCTCAACTCTAGTATGTCTAATGTCCTCAACTCTATCAAGAAGTGGGAAGAGCTAAAGTGGCCCACCAAGCGGCGAGGAGGGCAGCCATGACATTGTAGACTGCAAGATTCTCAGGAACGAGATAGAGTACTGGATCTGGAAAGGCAAGCTCAAGGAGTTCCTGAGCTCGGACAAAAAATAGGACCAGGCGAAGGAAATGGAAGATTATGTTAAGGAGATAGAAAAAGAAGCTCCTAGCATCATATATGTGCTTTATGGAATCAGCTCCGAAGGCGAGCAATCTAACAAGTTACGTAAGAGGACGCTTCTCGAAATGCGGACGCAACCCACCTGCGAAAACAGAAAAGTGCAGTATGCACGTATTCAGAGCCCGATCCCACCTCTGACGTTCAGGGACCAGAACCTTTAAGGCGTTCATTCTCCTCACAATGATACCCTAGTCATCTTGGTCCTCGATTCAAAGTGGGAAGTAAAAAGGGCCTTGGTGGACACGGGAAGCTCTTTAAACATCTAGTTTCTCGGCAATTTCCAACTTAATAAAGCAAACTTAATGCCCGCCAACCATCCCATAGTCGAATTCAGTGGAGAGAGATGCTTACCTATTGGGAGGATCAACTTAATGGTAGTGGCAGGAGAGCCACAATTATGGAAGTACCTTGTCTAGGAGTTCATGGTGGTCGATGCTCCGTCCGCCTACAACATCATCTTGGGGAGGCCTTGGCTTCACCGTATGGTAGCAGTGGCTTCTACCCTGCAACAATGCATCAAGTACACAGCCAACCAGGCCCAAGGAATATTCAAGGAGATCAACCTTCAGCGAGAAACTGCCACTACGTAGCGCTAAATAAGCTAGATTGCTAGCAATTACAGCTCGAGCCCGCAGGACAGATATATCAGATGTCATTTCCAGATTCGGAGGGAGGATCACCTCGTGCGGACTGAGATAACACTCCGACAACCCAGGCTCAGCTATTCGACAAGCTTAAATTCAGCAGTGGAGACACCATCCAGTCCAGTACAAATCTAAGTAATAATACTCCAGCAAACAAACGCCTCCTCCGAATGTTGACAACCAGCAAGGAACGACCCACCCAAGCAAAGTTCACTATTCAGTAACTTCGCTAACATTGGCGACATGTGGCCCTGTAGCAAAGGAGCTACACTGTCTGATCCAGGATCGTGCGCGTCTATTTAAGGGCCAGATTAACTTAGTTTATGTTTAGAATCAAACTATCTTATTGTTTTGATTTCTTTATTTTTTTTTCAGTTTAGAATAATTGTTCGCACAAGACATATTCAAGGCATAAATTTTTTTTTATTGATTACAATGAAAGTTATTGCAAAGCTCGCCCGATTGACTAGTACAACAGTTTATACACTACAAGTATCTAAGTCTGACGCGAGTACTTATCGGATTAACCGCACGTCAAGACTTCGCTCCGCCAATCTGTCTTCGGAAAAGGATGCGGAAGTGAAAATGAAGTACTTGTAGAAGGTTGTAAGTACAGGCTAAATTTTTTGCTCTGCCAATCTGCCTTATGAAGAAGAATAGAAGGAAGCAGAAGAAGGCAAATGAGAATGTCCCTCAAACGAGGGAAGACTGGGGTGATGCAGAGTTAGCACCCCAAGTCACGTCCATCAGAGCTCCGATCCGTCTATCTGTCTTCAAGTTGTGACGTCACTCTTGACCCC
Source organism: Berberis vulgaris (assembly GCA_963556465.1). NCBI lineage: Eukaryota > Viridiplantae > Streptophyta > Magnoliopsida > Ranunculales > Berberidaceae > Berberis > Berberis vulgaris. Next base: position 70,040,577 of record OY747125.1, on the reverse strand, counting down.
TAGTAGATACAGTAGGAAGGAGCCACCCAAGGTTGGTTGCGGGTGTTATCTCTGATATCGGATGGCACGAGGCGCCATCGGAGCACCGGAAGATGGAAGACAAACTTGACCCTAGGGAAGGATTCAGTAACTCTTTTTCGCAATGTAAGAAGAAATTACAAGGTCCCATGGAACCAATTGGATGCTCACCCAAACCAAGTGGCACCACGTAAAAGCAGGTCTTGTCAAGACTCATCGCTACAAATGTCAGAACATTCGAAGACTCCAACAACGAAGATCTTCCTTTATCCTTTGGAGAACCCAAAACATATTTTCGAAAGATATGCATTTCAAGAGAATTTTGTACAATGTTCATGGAAACGCTCGAAATGGTGAACACCAGCCAATATATAGGCGCGACGATTCATGAAACGAAATGAATCAACTGTTATGTCAGCATTAAATGTCATACAGGAAATAGGGAAGCGACGATTCCAATTGCTACTGCACGAGTCAACATTCATCAAATTACTGGCACTGGACGCAGCCCCATTAACAGGGGGAGTAACCAGCACTGAACCGTCTTGCAATCTACGTCATACACCTGGCAAGCCAATCTTTACAACACGACCCACCAACTAATGGGCCCAAGCGAGTACCCCGCCAGATCCGGCCTAGTACAACACGCCTACAGTAATATTATCAATAAGTCCAAGGTATCTGCTTTATTATTTGTCATTCAATGAACCTGGATAAACTCAACCCGGTCAATTTCTATGGCAATCCTACTCTAGAATCAGATTTATTGGTCCGACCTTCGTATCCGATTACTAGGAAAATTAAGTAAGTCGGGAAGCCCAAGTCAGACTTACACACCCAAGGCCAAGCGGAGGCCTATCCTGATCAAAGTTTAGTCAGTTCCGACTTATGGCGATGGGTTTTGATCTTTTCTAACCCTAGTCCGCGAAAAGAGAATGACGATGGCTTAGAAAATGGGAGCTTAGTCAGCGCTCTAACGTCTGAACACAATAGCTTGCCAGGGATCATTGTCCAACTACAGATAATGATCGTCGAACTTAACCATAACTTAGTCAGTTTCAACCAATGATATAGCTTCTAGTCCGCTCTCACGCTAGTCGGCCAAAAGCGGATGACGACAACTTAAACAGTGGGGGCTTAGTCAGCGCTCTAATGCCTGATCAAAATGCCTGATCAAAATGGCTCGCCAGAGACAAAAACTTACTCAGTGACGACTGATTACGATAACTTTTGGTCCGCTTGAAGCCTAGTTCGCAAATAGCGGATGACGACGGCTTAGAAAGTGGGAGTCTAGTCAACGCTCTCAACGCCTAATTATGATTGCTTGTCAGGGATCACCGTCCGTCTGTAGACGATGATCACCAAACCTGACCAAAGTTTAGTCACTGGCCACTGATGACGATAGCTTCTGGTCTGCTCTAAGCCTAATCCATTGAGCGAGGATTACGACGGCTTAGAAAGTGGGAGTCTAGTCAGTGTTGTTGACACCTGATGACGATGGCTTGCCAGGGATCATCATCCAACTGCAGACAATGATCGTCGAACCCTACTAGAGCTTAGTCTGCCCCATCTGATGACGATAGCTCTTGGGCTGCTCTAAGTCTAGTCCATCGCACGAAGATTATGACAGTTAGAAAGTGGTGGTCTAGTCAGTGTTCTTGACGTCTGATGATGATGGCTTGCCAGAGATCATCGTCCAACTACGACAATGATCGCCAAACCCTACCAGAGCTTGGTCAGCCTCGTCTGATAATGATAGCTTCTGGATAGCTCTAACACCTAATCCGCCAAACAGATGACAATGGCTTAGAAAGTGGGAGTCTAGTTAGTGATCTTGATGTCTGATCACGATGACTTACCAGGGATCATCGTCCAAGTACAGACAATGATCGCTGAACCCAACCAAAGTTTAGTCAGTTATAATTGATGACAACTTCTAGTCTCTCTTACAGCCCAGTCAAAGCCCAAGAAGCTCAACTCGGACAACTCACAAGAACCATCATTCGATTATTTGCAGCGATGCACACGCATGACCACAGTCTGACCAGTTCGCTTATAGTAGAAACGACAACTGTTGTCCGATCCACAGTCTAGCCCGCATATGGCGGATTAAACTGAAGGGTCTCAAATATAGGTAACGACCTGGTTCGAATTATTCACTAGTTGAGCTTATCTTCTCGCATGGAGTTTACCCAACTTACAAAACTTGGCCAACATGACTCTCGGATCTCTAAAGAATCCTGACTACTTGTGTTGCTCATCAGCAGATCAATTATACGACATCCTGACTCAGAACAACCTCTTGTTTAAATGCTAGTAACGCGGCAAGACAAAGCAAGAAAAATCCGGCAGGAAAATTCAATGAATACGCAAGTACAGAATGTTGTTCAACATGTTATCTTTTATTGATAAGTCAAAAGTACAAAGTGCACTCCTCATCAAGAAGGGGTCCAAATACAATGAAGTTGGATTTGGCAGGAGAGGAAGTAGGGGATGCGTCTGCACGCGCTGCCGCTCGGACACTCTGGTTTTGATCACCTTCTTCTTCTGATTGATCACCCTCCTTTTCAGATTGATCTGAGGCTTCCCCAAACTCCCTAAAAGACAAATATTTATAATGAGAGAGGTCCCATTCGGGATGTTCTTCCTTCATCAACTACAACGGCTCCAGACGTCCATGCACAACTCTGCTGAACTCGAACGTGCCCTGGGCCTTTAGAAGCTTTTCCTCGCACCCGCGCGATTCAACAAGCTTTTGCTCCAGCTGCTCTAATTTGCTTGACAATGTGTTAAGTTCTTGATCGTTCGATACTCAAGTTGTTTATCACAGCACCTAGCTCATTCTGAGCCAGAAAGAGCTTCTCTTTTGCCATCTGCACACTCTTGGCATTGGATTCAACGTTGGCCTCTAGTTTCTAACATCGGGCAGTCCACTCGGACTTCTTTTCAGCCTTCTCAGCACTCAAAGCTTGCACCTCAGCCTACACCTTGGATGTTGCCTCCTAAGCAAAATGTAAGTCACGGCGGACAAGGTTAAGTTCCTCCCCAAACCTATCCCTCGCGGACATTGCCTCTACCAACTTGGACTCAAGCATTTCCAAACAAACCCTATGAGCCTCCAATCTTGTTTCCAGGCCTCCTGATCAACAACTGATTGAGCATGCCTCCCTTCCTTAAATTGTTTCTTCTGTGATTCATTTTCACGGAGAGCATCGGAGTACGATTTCTGTAAGTACGCAAAGACTCACTCCATGGTGTACACCCTCTCACGGGTAGCCTCAACCTTCAGCCCAGCGGCGACGACGACTTGGGTTCAGATATGACATCCCAAGAATGAGATTTTTTTGCCCCTTGTCCATACACTCTCCCAACGTATCGCTTATTGTCATAAGAGCACAATTTTCCATCCAACCGTTCCACCCACTGATATGCTTCTTCGATGCATAAGAAATATCAACCTCCTGGTGCCAGGCTTGGTTGCTCATTTTCAGCACATTCGGAGAGAATAGGTTGATTCGCGCATCTGGATGGAGGTCCTCTGGGGCCGGAATTACTCCAGCTTCGCCCTTCACTGTCTTCACTGCATCAAGGCTCTCGTCCATCACCTTCCCCTTGCTCACGATGATCAGCTCTCTCTCACGAGTTAACTCGAAAGCAGTTGACGAGGAACAAGGAAGTGAGTTATCTCTTAGACCCGTCATCACCTCAATATGGGGTCGAAATCGAGACGGAGGACAATACGAGTGACGCGAAAGAGACTTCTCGCCGTAGGGGTGACAGTCAAACGACTATTCACTGGGTCGTACTCAAAATCCTTCAGCAAAAAATGACGAGTCAGACCCGCATTTGACAAAATCGTCATACCCACCTGCAACAACAGGTTGTTCATAACCTTCGCCTGATCGGTGCTCAACTTCATTGCATCTTCAACTCCCACCATTAGCAGATACTCCTTCTCCCAGTCGGGAAGAGAAATAGGGCCCTTGCGTGAGCATCTTGCCCCTCAGACACAACAGATGTCGTTCCAGCGGACGAGCTGAGAACTTTCCCCATAGCTTCGCGTCACCTTTCTAAAAAAGGACCGAGCATTCACGAACGAACTTAGTTGCAGCATGAGACTTCTTGGAGCGCACAGAAGATGAAAGCACTTAATTCAATTCCACCCTCCTTGACGGGGTCGGGATCTTAACCTTCGGGAGCTTCTTCTTTTTCGAAAAGGGCTCGCCTTCGAACTTCGGCTTCAAAACTCTAAAAAGAGTAGGAGTCTCATGCCAATGAGCCCACAGTCCGTTGCGCTTAATATTAGAAGACTAAACGACATCCTCTACCCGCATCCAAGGCATGTCACGAAATTTCTTCATGGCTGACTCATCCTCAAAAGAAAGGGGCATAGTTGGAAACCTCCCTACAAAAGCACATATGACAATTCAATATGCAATTAACATTGGGAGGATCGAGAGCGGAATTAAGCTTACTCAATTGCCTGAACTCTCGCCCAATCGGACGACCAGCAATCTCAAAATACTTTGAGTCTGCAGAGTCCATGAAACAGTACTTCTGCTAGAACTTGAAGTCATCAGGCAGATTGCCAAAGCAGTCCGGCGACATTAACACACACACAGCATGCTCGTTTATCCGAGGGGAAATGAGCAGTTGGATCACCCTTGAAGGCACTCGGACACCAGCATCCTTCACCCTAATCACAATGGAGATCATCGTCCTATACCCGTTCAACGTCAGCTAAGCGGGCACGATCCCGAGGTAAGCCAAGAAGCTCCAAAGTTCCTTGATAATAGGAAAACGGGCGCCTGATTGGAGCATACCTTGGTGCAAACAAATAAATTCTTCTGGAGGAGACAACAACGTCTGACCGATGCCTAATGTAAATAGCACCAGATCAAGAATCCCATATGTTTCACGAAGGCCTTCTAGACTCGACTCAAATATTGACCTATCCTTGAAGAACTTACGGCCTTTAGCAAACAATTCATCATAAAGCTGACTATGGCCCACCATTGAAAAATGTACAAACTTTCGATCAAGGAAAGTGAGCAAAGTCAAAAGCACGGAAAGTGAAATGACAAAGCAGAGTCTCTAAGATCAAAGAATAAATAAAATAAACCCTGCAAAGAATAGGACCTATTTAGGAAAATGAGTTCCCTCCTTTTTCTTCGAACAGATGCACGCCCATTAAATGAAGTGCGCCACTCAAGAAAACTATTCAGACTCAAACCAATCATGACCGCTCAGGTCCACTACGACATGACTTGATGGACCGACGAACTGGCCCACCAACTCAGGGGGAGTAGTTGATGATACACCGAACCATCCTTTAATCTGCGTCGTACATGTGTCATGATAATCTTGTCAACAGATCAAAGCAGGCCCAATTTCCCACCAAATCTGGTAAGGCCCAGACAACATTAAGCTCAATTCGGCAGAATCCAGAAGGTTGGATCCAAGTTGTAGTGCCCTATTAAGCCCACACGTCACATGTAAAGCCCGATACCCGTAAGCCCTTATCAAGCAAGTATCTGGGGGATCACCTAAGGCGGGCAAGCCAGCAATACATAGGTTCCGACTAGGAAGTATATAACGGGGTATAAGTCATGCATGGAAACTTCCTTACATGGACAACACTCCAAAATGGAAACCTCTCCCTCATATCTAAGAGCACAAGTCGTGTAGGGAAACTCTCCTTTATGGACGACTCCCAACTAGGAAAGGAACTCCAGCAAGATCTTTTTCCCTAAACTACGTCACCGAAGGCCTAGCCGAACAAGGACTCTCGCATTATACATAAGACATATAGTAGATGAGAAACTGTATGCTACAGAACCTAATTTACAACTTTAAGCCTTTCTCCAGCCTTGTCTGACTTTAGCATCGGAGTGCCATCAGCCACCACAACGGTGGTCCTTGGCTCACGTTCGTTCCCTGTGCAGGTTCAGGTCAAGGTCAAAGAGAGCAGGATTCGACTACATCAAGACCCTTTTTCAGATTCAATTCACTTGTTTTCCTTCACTAAATTGATCCGAACTCGTCACGTTCGTGACATCAATTTCCATCCCTGCATGTTGAAAAATATCGATTTTTATTTGGGTTTTTTTGGTTTCATATGCTGCAGGTTGTTTAATCTCCTTCCTAACCAAAAAATGGTAAGGATCTTGGTGGTTGAGGATACGGTGGTTAGGATCTCGGTGTTGGAAAGTGCGAGATGGTGGTGGTGGATGATGGTGGTTAATCGGGTTTTGAAGTTATTGAAATGAGGAAATGGGCACCCGGGTTTGAAAAGGGTGTTCTACCCCTCCTCCACTGTCAATGATGGTGGTGGATTGATGTTTTAAGGTGAATGATGGGGGGTGGTGGTGGAAGTGGTGGTGGAAGAGGATTAAGCAGCGGTGAAGGAGAAACTTTTAGGGCGAATCTTGGGGAAGATGATTTTTTTTTCAATTAAATCTTGGCCATTGAGTTTTCTTCAGGATGGATTTTCACAAGAAAACCATGAGTTATTGTGTAGAGATGCATGGAGTAACGATTTGGAGCCACTGGAAATGTTCATCTCGAGGTTTGAAAAATATGGGTGAAATTCACCAAACGGCAAAATTGCCATTTTCAAAATAACACTCGTGCTTGTAGACCTCTCCGTGACAAAAACTATATGGATGGGAGCAAAGCCAATTATTAATAATTAGGGAGGGGGCAAATTTATTTAGCGAAAATTGTTGGGAGGCAAAATGCAAAAAAAAAAAATTATTTTTTATTCTTTATTTTTTACGTATATGTAAGGTGGATGTCTAGTAAAAAAAAAAGTGAATTATAATAAAAGTGTTTTTTTTATTTGGCCCTATTAGCTTATATGCAATTCTGTTTTAACCTCCATTTTCAATGCTAATGAACATGACCCCGTTTTCTAAGAGATGTCAAGTCAACTATATTGACTAATCTTGATCAAATAAAAGTTCGAAATACCTTCCCACATGCAAGGCCAAAAAATCCATCAATCTATGTGACACGTCTCCAGGAAATCCAACGAGTTGTTTTCTTCTTCTACCCGCCATTGCTCCTTCATGCTAAAACCACCCGTTGTTGCCTCAACGGCCCAAATGAAACTCTTCATCTCTTTTTCATTCATTGTCTCCTTCTTGGTAATTGTTTTTGCCCAACTTCATATTTAGATTGTTTCATTTTGGTTTATCTTCTTTAATTAGATTTGATTTTAATGGAATCTAAGTGTAGGGGAATAGGAGTTACGCAGGATGAGGCGAGTGATATTGTTGTGATGGTGGTGGAGGGATGATTTGAGGAAGGAGGGTGGAGAGAGAAGGATAATGAGGTGGTGGTGGCTATTGAGAGAGGGAAGGGAGTGAGTAAGAGGATGGGAAGAAAGAAATCATAAATGGGAGATGAGAGTTTCTTTTGTATTACATATTTTTCCCTTTCACCCTTATGGGGGTCTTTGGATTTGTGTTTGCCTATTTGGGGAGAGTTGTGGAGGGGTTGCAGATCAATAGTTTAGGTTGGTTTGTGACAATGGAAGAAGACAATGAGCATAGATGGATTGGAGAGACGAGATGGTTAGGGTGTTGACAATGTGTGTCCTAAGTGAGTCAACTCACTTGTATCTAAGTGGTGGTTAGCTAGTTGGAACCTCGTCAACAGTTTGGAAGGAATTTTAATTCGTAACGAATGAGCAATGGGGGTAGAAGAAGATGGCAAGTCATTGGATTGCCCGAAAACATTTCACATAAATTGATGAATTTTGTGGCTTTGCACAAGCAAGGCACATGGGAGGTTATTTTGGGCTTTTATTTGATTTTTTTAAACATAGTGGACTTGAGAGATCCGCTAAAAATAAGGGTTAGGCTCAATTAACATTTGAAATGGGACTAAACAGAGTTGCATATAAATTAATGAAGTCCAAATCCAAAATAACCTTAAGAAAAAACAATGAAACGGTGATTTTTTGTTGTCATTTTCTTATTTTTCTAGATCATGTTACATAAATTCAGAGAATTACATATTTCTGTGAATAATTAATTTTTACTGAAAAAATAATGCCTCTGTCATCTTACTTTTACTTCAACATTGAATCAAATCATTTCTATCGTTGAAGATCCCTCCATTATTAGGTTATTAAAGGATCCAAATACAAGTCCTGATAAATACAAAAAATGCGCTGATTAAAAGAATTAGAAAATTAATATATAGTTTATTAAAGAAAGCCTAAAATGAAGTTAATTAAAATATTCACTTCTTGCTTCCCAAGCCATCAATATTTAAACACCTTTTATTAAAGCTTTGCTCGATCATGTATATATTGCATAATAGCAAAAGAAAAAAAGAAAAAGAAAAGTATATTTTCCACACTAAGTTAGTTGCCCTTCTAGCAATTATAGCCATAATCTAGCAGAAATTTTAGTTCAAAAATAAATGAATGCTAATAACTCAATTCCCTATCAACGTTTTCAATAATAACAGATAATGAAAATATTTTATAGTAATAATAAGTCAATCAAATTTCTCCCAAAAACAGAATAAATAATAGAAAAATGATATGATATTGAGCACATATATTTTATAAACCGATCAACATTCAACTGGAGTTTGCCGAAAGTTATTGAGAGGAAGCAAGGTATAAGGAATATGGTTAAGAGATTGGAGTTGATCGAGTTACATAGAAGTTTAATTATATATTAATACAAAAATTATTCTTTAAAAAGAAAGGTAAGATTGTTGACTAATAGCTTAGGCCTTTATGAGAAAGTTAAGTATAGAATAATAGGTGGAAGGGTTTTACGCCTACAAGCATAAAATTGATGAATAAATCTTCCTTACTCCTACAATCACAAAATAAAAAGGGGAAGGAAAGCAAAAAAAAATGTCACCAATTTTTTCTCTGAACAAATTCACGGTTTTGATATGTGATATTTTTGGGTATATGTTTCTCTAATTTTTATTAATTGGATTTTCAGCAATGAAAAGAGTCATGCATATGGGTGGGTAGGAGTGATAAGTTGTGAGATAGCCTTGATTCCGTATGCTTTTTAATTTCTTAATTCTATTTTTTATTTTTTCTTACATGACCCTCGTTATTCTTTTTTATTGTTGATGTTGTTGTATAGTTTTTCTTATAGTATTCATGTAGATTGTTTGGTTGTATGGAATCATATGCCATGGAAATCACATGTTTTGGGGAACTAAGGAGTGTGATTCTCATGTTAATAGTACTTCCATTCTCACAATTGATCATAATCTAATAGTGGGTTTAAATTTAGGTGGTCCCCTAATAGATTCTCATGACATAGGATTCCATACAACCAAACACACCCTTACTTTTGTGTTTACTAACTTTATTTTCAAAAATATGACCACAATTCTAAATTGACCCTCGCACCATTGGCTCGTCTACTGACTAGAGTTTACCATTTCATACTAATCGTATTGGCTCAAGAAATCCTTAAAATCACAAATGCTAATATTTTTCAATGATTTTAAATCAGTTTTTTTCTTCGTCTTCAACTATTGCTGCCATAGGTTATGCACTAGTAACTGGTCCCGCGGGGAGTGGAAAGTCTACTTACTGTTCTAGTTTGTACCGACATTGCAAAACTATTGATCGAAGTATCCATATTGTGAACCTTGATCCTGCAGCAGAAAATTTCCACTATCTTGTTGCATTAGAGAACTCGTATCCTTGGCCGATGTCATCGAGGAACTTGGGTTATGTCCAAATGGTGGCATTATATAGGGCATGGAACATCTTGAAGAAATTTGGATGATTATTTCACATAAGAATTTGACAATTACATGGACGATGACCATTTTGTTTTTTACTACCTAGGCCAAATATAACTATTTTCACATGTTCTCGTGCTTCACAACTTTGTGGATCATTTGAAGCGCAAGAATTTCAATGTATCTGGCGTGTATTTGCTTGATTTACAGTTCGTAACTGTAAAGAAAATATTTGGAGAATTGTATTATTGTTGTTGTTATTCCTTGACTAAATACAAGCTTATATAAACTAATTTTTACCTAACCTTGTGGAAACAGAAAACTTAAAACTTCATATTCAAAATAGAGTCTTATTTTGACTTTCTTATTCTAACTTTCCTATTCTGACTTTTCTTCTTTAATTATTTTGACTTTCTTATTTTGTACTTTCCTATTTTTGTACTTTTCTTCTTGTAAAGGTGAATCAATTTTGGACTTGGGCTTGGCTATGTTGAGTGCAAGCCCTACATATTCTAACACGCCCCTGCAAGCTAGACATGTAGATGCAGATGAAATATGTAGCTTGGAGGAAACTTTGAAATCCAATTTGGTGAAGAAATCATGACTGTCGAGTGAAGCAGCTAATGGTTTGACTCGAGTAAGCATGATTGTTGAATTCTGGATAATTCTAGATAAAATTCGGGTATAAAGAAATCATGACTATCGAGTGAAGCTGCTAATGGTTCGACTCGATTAAGCATGACTCTCCTATTCTGGTATGAAAAAATCATGACTGTCAAGTGAACGGCTAATGGTTTGACTCGTGTCAGCATGACTCCCGCTCAACTCGAATGCTGAAAAAAAATTTCAACACAAATGTTGGTATTGCTCAGCATAGGTACTGGATTTCTCAACATTGGTGCTGGTATTGCCCAGCAGTGGTGCTAGTATTGCTCAACATTGGTGCTGGTATTTTTTTTTTTTGAAAAAATTGCTTAGCACAAATGTTGGTATTGCTCAACATTGGTGCTGGTGGAGGTTCGAGCAGGACTGGGATCGCTTATGTGATGTGAGGTGAATTGATTTTTGTTGCTTTGAGGAAATGCGGGCTTGTGCGGCTGTGTAGTTGTTGTGGTGTTCATGAACGAAACAGAGAAGAATCTATTTGTTGTGTGAGTCGGCGAAAGCTACGATGAGCGTCGTTGATGGCATCGAAAATAATAGTGATGTTCTGATTCGGTAAGATGAAAAAGATGGTGGTGGATTTTTGCCATGGAGATGAAGGCAAAGTTGCAGTGATTGATTGATAGAAATTTCTTGTTGCTTGTGCAAGAACTCTATTGCAGAGTGCGATTTTCCTTCCCCCACCTCTTGCGTCTACGGTTAAAGTGAGTAGTCATCTGAGGCGGGAAATAGCTTGAGTCCCCAGAGTCTTAGGTACCAAAGAAAGTTGATCTGATACCATGTAAAGAAAATAATTGGAGAATTGTATTATTGTTGGTGTTATTCCTTGACTGAATACAAACTTATATAAGCTAACTTCTACATAACCTTGTGGAAACAAGAAACTTAAAACTTCTTATACAAATAGAGTTTTATTTTGACTTTCCAATTCTAACTTTCGTATTCTGACTTTAATTCTTTAACTATTCTGACTTTTCTATTCTTGTATTTTCCTTCTTGTAGAGGTGAATCTTGGACTTGGGCTTGGCTATGTTGAGTGCAAGCCCTACATATTTTAACAGTAACAGATGTAAGTGGTTGCATGACATCACTTTCTGCAATGGTTCAACTAGAATTCTCGCATATTAATTTTCTTTCCAAGATGGATCTTGTCACCGATAAAAGGGGACTTGAGGATTACCTAAATCCCAAGCCATAGGTTTTATTGTTAGAGTTGAATCAGTGTATATATGGCACCTCAGTTTGCAAAGTTAACAAATCTTTGATTGAACTGGTTGATGACTTAATACGGTAAGCTTTTCGCCTCTTGACCTACGTAATAAATGCAGTACACAGTACATACTGCCGCAAATTGACTAGTACATGAGTGCATTCAGTATGAAGAGATGCAGATGTGAAGGTCAAGGATTTTGATGAAGTCGAATATGATAATTAGTCAATACACTGCAATTTTAGTGAATTTTCTCTCCTGACACTACCAAAAAGAGCTTCTACACTTATCAGTTTTAGAGTCATTGTGCATCTGCACTATTTTGGAAAATCATCGTTATATTTGTATCTCCATATTATATGCATTCCAAATTTTATAGAGAAATGTTCATAAAAAAAGGGTAATTTGCAGTTTGCCCCCTATTATAAATAGCTAATTAATAAGTAGACCCATCATTAATCACTATTGCAGTTATCTCCCTTGACTAGCGGTCAACGTCCAAAGACCGTCTGGGCACGCACCTTTTTTTAAATCAGTCATATTTGAATAACAAAAATGCCCTTCAATAATCTGATGGTTGAAGTTTAAAGTTTATCCAATCGATCCAATGGATGAGATTAAAATCTCAACTCTCATCCTACGAAAAACATTCAAATCTCAATTGGGAAATTGTTACACAGGGATAGGACAGCTCAAATCTCAACTCTCTCTGACTCTTTGAATGGTTACTGATTACGCCCAAACAGTACACGCGGTCAATTGCAGTAAAGATTGGGGTGTCGATCCCACGAGGAAAAGTGATCTACAAAACAAGGTCAATGAAGAAAAACTACGCGAAACTAAATGTAAGAAATTCTAGCAATTTTAAAATATGAAATTGAATTTAGTTTAATAAAAATCAAGTTTAAAAAGTCACAAGGTTCCAAGAATCTCTCCTAGATTTCACACGCCAACTAGTATTGATTCGCTATGATGACTCAATTACGTGTTTCACATCCCAAACAACATAATCGGAAAAATTGTCTTTAATGCACCAATATATTCTAATGTAAATGGATTTTAGATTTCCCTTTTTCTAGAAAGTACAAAGGTTGGTCATATATGATATCCTAAATTTATGATATATCCGGAGACAATAACGTAATAAAAGACAATCATATATAACTAACCTACCGGAATTAATTGATTCTTAAAAATTCCACACATAAGAAAAGTGTGACTAAACTTATATGGAGAAGAAAAAGACAACCACCGGAATAATAATCTACGAAGAAGTTGATGAAATCTTTGTCACTAAAATAACATAAACTCCTATATTAAATAAAAGTGAAAATCATAAACACAATTATTCATCGTGAAAGTATAAAACGAATCAAATACTAATTAAGTGTGTTACATCTAGGAGTTCACCTCTTCGCCTTGCATGGAGTTTAGTGACATATGGTGGAGGTGATGACAGCAATAGCGATGTGGAGCTTCATCGGCATGGCAGCGCGAAGTGGATCAGCGATGCACACCCTGCTGGACAGCGTCTTTACTGCTGTTCTAGACAGTGTTTCCTGTTGTTCTGGACAGCGTTTCCTGCTGTTCTAGACAGCGTATCCTCCAGTTCTGCTACTGCGTTTTGGCTGTTGTTGCTGTATTCCCTGTTGTCTTGCGCACTCCCTGTTGTCCTGCGCACTCTACTTGTTGTTCCTGGATAGTGTATTGCCCTCTCTTTCATCTTTGGCTGTTGTTTTTATGGTCAAGAGAAACACCTTCTTTGTTGTCCCCTATTCTCTTTTCTGTTGCTATATTTATGGTAAAGAGAAGAACCCTTATTGGCAACTCAATTGGAAACCAAATACCCAATACAAATGGAAACCAACTAAAAATTGGAAACACAAAACAAAAGGAAACAAAAGGGGTCCATATACAATTGGAAACCAAATATAATTGGAAACCACCCCTTTTGTTTAGATTCTTTTCTAGGAAATGTGGGTGTCGCTATGTTCATCCATATCACTTCTTTGTTCCACCAAAATTCAAAACTAATTTCCTTTATTTTTTTCATTGGTTCTCTTAGTCTTTGGCTTGAATGTCTCCCGCTCTACTTCGTCAATTTTTCTATAAATTTCCAAATTCGCCACGCTAATGCACTTTTGTCATTTAAACTCCAAATCCTACAAAGATACAGAAATAAAATAATTAAACTAAAATTCATTATTCGAAACACTAACAAATATAAATTAGGAGGTATATTATGTAATAATTATGTGAACATCAAATCAAACCTATATTTTGCTAGTCCTTGAACAAAACAAAATTAAAAATAAAATCCTAACTCACTTTCGTAGGAATCACGGTTGCACTTACCTTAACGTGCAACAAGGCTTTAAACCCCTAAATTACCTCTAGTGGACGAGTTATAGTCTCGTGAGGGTTTCCATAAATGTTACCCCCAAACATTACTGACTCAATAAAACAAAATCTATTTTTTTAAAAAAAATAATAATAATGCAAAAACATCAGCATTCTTCTTTATTTTCCTTAGAGTAATTTTCTAATTGCTTTAAATTCAAGAAAAACAACAAACTAAAACTGTCACAATAGTATACCAATAGAGTACAATAATTTTAATAGTATCTAAAGGTTAAATAAATTTCATAATCATCCTCAACTCAAAGTGTGTGTGTGAGAAGCCTTATCAATATAACTTTTCATCTCATAGTAAAGATGTGACGATATGACCTTTAGAAAGTACGCTTCGACTACAAATCTCTCATGTCATTCAGAAATAAAACACTCAGAGATTGGGCACTTAGTTTATATGTGAGGAAAAGGATATAAATTATGGAAAATGCAAACATCTCACATATAATCATCATGTAAAACGGAATTTTCAAAAAGGGAAATGAATATGATCTCATGGACAGGAATATTGATTACTTTTGAGAATGTTGAATCAAACACCATAGTTCTTGCCTATTCAATCTCGACATCTACTAAACCAACTTTCACTTTAGATCAATTAGGTCTTTACAAGGTTTTAATGGGGCTTGGATTATGGCAAACAATAATGGACAAAAGGATACAAGAATTTTCTGAGAATGGCTACACTCTTGAATAAACACATAGGGCATTGAAGAACAAATCAATGTTGTACACCATTAACTTTTTCTTCATTATTTTCTTCTTCAACCATTTTTTTCTCTGTTTTTTTTTTTTTTTTACATGTTTTTCCCCGTTTATACAATCAAACACTTTTACTTTGAGGGCACATGAAATATCTATTTTCAAATCTTTCTATTTGCCCATTCCATAAATATATCTCACCGTATACATTCTCATAAAATTGGGTAAGGATAAAATAATATAGGTATTACTCCTTGATTGGAGTAGGTAATGGGAATGGGGTTAACCAAAAGAATGCTATTTAAAGGCTCAAAGGGCTGCAAATGGATATTTATTATTGGGTAGGCTAAAAAAGCTAAAAACAATGGCTTAAAGAAAGAAATGCCTATATCACTTCATAAGTTTTTGTTAGTACTATGACATCTCAACTAAATAAAGCAAGAAGTTCTAGTGTAAAAATTCAATTTTTAAGTCATTCTTAAAACAATCAATAAGAAAGTCAAGAATAATGAGATCATCAACGAAATAATGCAGACTCAAAAAAAATCAGAGTGTAATTAATAACCCTCAAGAAATAAAGAATGGCTCAAAACTCACAAGGGTTAAGTCTCCACTATTATTCTAAGGTTTTCTAGTTCAATATCTCACTAATCAACTTCAAATCATGTTGACTTGGCTTATAGTGCACTAATAGTCGAGTTGAAAAGTCTCACGAAATACATCTAACATAAGGATAATATCAAATATCATGTTTTCTACTAATATAACTATGTGACACGTGTTAGTATGTGTTTTCTCAAAATTGAAGGCAACAAAAATATTCTCCAAAATTAAAAAGACTCAAAACCCCCTTTTTATTTTTTATTTATTTATTTATTTTATTTTATTTTTTAAATTCACCAAGAGTTCAGATTTCGAATGCATTTTCATAGCACAATTGCCGTAATCATCTATGTATTCAATGGAGATTGAGTAGAACACAAAAAATGACTCGATTTAATTGTAAAATATGTTTTAAGCTCAAAGATTTTTGAAAATTGCACAAAAGAAAATCTAATAAACCACCATCACCCCCAAACCTAAACCAAACATTGTCCTCAATGTATAAAATAATAATCATGACAAATGAAGGAAAAGGAAAAAAGAAGGGTTAGAGTGATATTACCATGGTGAAGCTTTACCAATTTCAAATAGACATTGTCCTCACAGTCACCAAAATATAAGAAAATCATACCGACGGGAGAAAGGAACACATGGGATGAGGGGCTCCGAGTGACTCCAGTAGCAACACCTAAAATAACCTGAAACACTAAAAGAAAAAATAATAAAAGCAAAAACCTAAACTAAACTAAAAAATAAAAATAAAATAACCTAAACTAAAGATAGGGTGGAGAACATCAAATCAAGTAGAACACGGCAACCAGAGAGATCTCTTCTGGCACCTCTACCCGTTCCACATAGTGCTTCAAACGCTGCTCATTTACTTTAAATACTCTCCCATCTTTTGGATCTTCAATTTCTATGGAACCATTGGGAAAGACTTGTTTTACCATGAATGGGCCCGTCCATCTCGATCTTAGCTTGCCAGGATGAAGATGAAGTCATGAGTCATAGAGATAGACTCGTTGATTGGGCTCGAAATGTTTCCTCAGAATTTGTTTATCATGAGTTGCTTTCATCTTCGCCTTGTATAGTCGGGAATTGTCATAGGCATCATTCCGCAACTCCTCAATTTCAGCTAACTGAAATTTCCTCTGAATACTTGCATTATTGAGATCAAAGTTAGTGCTTTTTACAGCCCCATAAACGCGATGTTCTAACTCAACAAGTAAATGACAGGTTTTTCTATATATAAGCCGATACAGAGACATCCCGAGAATTGTCTTATAAGCGATACGGTAAGCCCAAAGTGCATCAGGAAGGCGCAAGGACCAATCCTTCCTATCAGGATTCACCATCTTCTCCAAGATTTGTTTCACTTCTCGATTTGCCAACTCGGCTTGGCCATTTGTCTGCGGATGATAGGCATTGGCAACCTTGTGATGAACCCATACCTGCGCATCAAAGCTTCAAAAGAGCGATTACATAAATGAGTCCCCTGATCACTAATAATGGATCGTGGTGTACCGAAACGGGATAAAATGTGTTCTTTGATGAACCTGACAACAGTGTTGTTGTCATTGTTCTGGCATGCCATAGCCTCCTACCCATTTGGACACATAGTCCACTGCAAGCAAAATATACAAATATCCAAAGGAATGTGGAAAAGGTCCCATAAAATCAATCCCCCAACAATCAAATATCTCAATGACGAAGATGGGGTTAAGGGGCATCATGTGTCTCCGGGACAATGCACCTAAATTCTGGCATCTATCACAAGAATGACAATAATTGTTAGTGTCCTTAAACAATGTAGGCCAATATAATCCAGACTGTAAAAATTTTGCAGCGGTCTTTTTCATATAAAAATGGCCTCCACAAGCTGCACTGTGAAATGTAAGACACTTTCAATCTCACCTTCAGGGATACAACGCCTCATGATTTGGTTGGGGCAATACTTATATAGATAAGGATCATCCCAATAAAAATTTCTTACCTCGACCAAAAATTTGCACTTATCTTGAGCACTCCATGATGATGGAACTTCGCCGGAAACCAAGTAATTAACAATGTGTGCATACCATGGTACTTGAGTGACAGCGAATAGGTGTTCATCAGGAAAGTCATCACGGATGGGTGGGCCATTGGCAGAGTCACTGAACTCCAGATGAGACAAGTGATCCGCCACAACATTCTCGACCCCCTTCTTATCCTTTATAGTTAGATCAAATTCTTGCAGAAGTAAAATTCACCTAATCAATCGTGCCTTAGCATCCTTTTTAGAAAGAATGAACTTAAGAGCCGCATGGTCAGTAAAAACAATGATAGGTGTACCAATCAAATAAACATGAAATTTATCTAAAGCAAAAACTACAGCTAGCAACTCTTTTTCAGTAGTCGAATAATTCATTTGAGCATCATTAAATGTTCGACTAGCATAGTAAACAACAAAGGGCTTCCCTTCCCTTCATTGTCCCAAGACTGCCCTCACAGCATAGTTGTTTGCATCACACATTATCTCAAATGGTAAATTCCAATCCGGTGGCTGCATGATGGGGGCAGAGGTGAGCCTATTAATGAGTGTTTGGAAGGCGTCCTCACACTCTTGTGTCCATTGAAACACGGCATTTTTTACCAAGAGGCTACTTAATCGTCTAGAGATGGTAGAAAAACTATGTATGAACCTCCTATAAAAACCTGCGTGCCCTAGAAATGATCTCACATCCTTGACACTTTTAGGTGTAGGTAATTTAGAAATCAATTCAATTTTAGCTTTATCAACCTTGATTCCTTTATCAGAAACTATGTGTCCCAGAACTATTCCATAGGAAACCATGAAATGACATTTTTCCAAATTAAGCACCAGACCCTTCTCTTCGCATCTACTTAAAACAGCCTTCAAGTGAAATAAACATGAATCAAAGGAATCACCAAAAACAGTCAAATCATCCATGAATACTTCCATATATTTTTCAACCATGTCACTAAAAATAGTCATCGTGCATCTCTGAAAAGTAGTCGGTGCATTACACCAACCAAATGGCATACGCCGAAAACCATAAGTACCAAAAGGACATGTGAAAGTAGTCTTATCCTGATCCTCTAATGCAATCTCAATCTGATAATATCCTGAATACCCATCTAGAAAGCAATAGAAAGAATGCTCAACTACTCGCTCTAAGATTTGGTCTATGAATGGAAGTGGGAAGTGATCCTTGCGGGTGGCAGAATTAAGTTTCCTAAAATAATTGCACATGCGCCACCCTGTCACTACCTTAGTAGGAACAGGACCCCATCATCATTAGTCACCACTGTTGTTCCAGATTTCTTGAGAACCATTTGAGTTGGACTAACCCACTTGCTATCAGAGATGGGATAAATGATGCATGCATCTAACAATTTTAAGACTTCATTTTTTACCACCTCTTTCATAATAGGGTTAAGTCATCTTTGAGGGTCTCTACGGGGGTTAGCTTCTTCTTCTAAGTGAATCCTATGGGAACATATTAAGGGGCCAATACCTTTGATGTCAGCTATAGTCCAACCTAATGCAGATTTGTGCTCACGTAACATATTAATCAATTCTTCTTCTTGTGAGCTATCAAGCAAGGAAGAAATAATAACAGGAAAGGTATCACCTGATCCGAGGAATGCATGTTTAAGTCCCTCAGGCAGTGGAGCTAGGTCAACTTTCAGAGTTTCCACGGTGGATGGTTGTGGTTTCTGTCTTTCCTTTGGCAACTCCTCAAAGCATGGTTGCCATTGTCGTCCTTCTTTATCCTTTAACCCTGAAACAACAGAAATATCAAAAGCATTGTCAGGATAAAGTGAACTCTCATAATCAGAAATAGAAAGGAGGCACTCTAAGGTTTCAGAGTCAGCGCTCAGGAGCGCCTCCTCTGATATCAGCGTGTCTATCATGTAGGTATGATGACACTCATCATCATCACGAGGTTGCTTGCTAATATTGAATATGTTGACCTCCAAAGTCATGTTCCCAAAAGACAGCTTCATTAGACCGTTCCTGCAATTGATAAGAGCGTTAGCTGTGGCAAGAAAAGGTCAACCTAAAATAATCGGAACTGTAGACTCCATATTAATCGCAGAATGAGTATCTAAAATAAGAAAGTCGACGGGATAGTAAAACTTATCAATTTGCAGCAAGATATCCTTGACAATTCCTCTTGGCTTCTTAACTGATCTATCGGACAATTGTAGTACCACGGATGTGGGTTTAATCTCTCCTAGACCCAGTTGCAAGTAAATAGAATATGGCATTAGATTTACACTTGCTCCTAAATCCAACAAGGCTTGGCCGAACTCATGAGTCCCAATCTGGCAGGTGACTGTAAGACACCCTGGATCTTTGTACTTGGGTGGTGTCCTCTGCTCAATCACCGCACTTACCTGTTCTGTCAAGAAGACGGTCTTCTTGACATGATGTTTCCTCTTGATAGTGCATAGATCCTTGATGACCCTCGCATAAGTTGGTACCTGTTTAATCACATGCAGCAAATGTAAGTTAATTTTAACCTGTTTCAAGTGTTCTAGAATCTCACCATGCATTTCCGATTTCTGTTCAGTAGGTCGTAGTGCTTGAGGAAAAGGAATTGGAACTGGAATGTTCCTATTGGGCTCATCCTCATGGATGTTCTCCTTTGCACTTGGGAAGGTGCCTATAGTCGTGGACGAGCTTGATCCATCTAAAATCTTACCACTCCGAGTAGTGATGGCATTAACCTCTTTGACATTCTGAGAGTCTGAAGTAGAGGTTTGTGCCATAAGTTGGCCCTTCGAATTTACTTGAGGTTGTGACGAAAATTGGCCCCGCTCTTGTATTGTTAATGAACTTGTCAGCTTGGTTATCTGGCTTTTGATCTCCTTGTTCTCTTCTGCCAACTGTGTCAATGCAACCTCAAATTTTTTATTAGGTTTACCTTGTGCCTCTATAAATGGGTGTAATGTGTCTGATAAGGAACTTCTGTTAGATTGAGCATTGTATGGAGGTGCAGGGTATGATCTAGGTGGTTGTGCCTGTGAGTGTGTAGGTTGGTCTGCTTCGGACCTCCAGCCTGAGTTAGGGTGATCTCTCCTGCCAGAATTGTAAGTGTTAGATAATGGTGAATAAGGCTTCATGTAAATCCCTAAGGCGTTACATTGTTCCTCATAAACCCCTCTCATCTTAGTCAAGGTTAGGCAATCCTGTGCGAAGTGTTCAACTCCCCCGCATATAAAACAGGCGTCTTGTAGCTCAACTCTGGCAACAGTATGTGTGGCCCTACCATCCTTGGTCTTAAGTGCCTCTAACTCCCTAGTTACTCTATCCAATTGGGCTCTAAGGTTGTCATCTTCCCTAAGTTGGTAGACTACAGCTGGGCGTGTTTGATATTCACATAATTATTACATAATATATCCCTTAATTTATATATGTTAGTGTTTCGATTATTATATTTTAAAGTAATTATTTCATTTTCATGTCTTTGTAGGAATTTGAGCGTGAACGATGAAATCGCATTAAGGCGACAATTTAAGGATTGACAATTAGTCGACTCTAGCGGTGGTACAAAGTAGAGGGTCACATGTCTAAACTCTTAAACCCAAAACCAAGCCCATAACTTAAACCCAAAAACCTAACCCATAAACCCAAGCCCAATCCTACCCAAAGAATATTCTCTCAATTATACCTTGATTCTCTCCATGATTCATCCCTTTATCTCATCTCTATTCATTGTGCCCATTCTTTATAAATACAAGAGAAAAAGGGTGAGAGAAGGGGAGGAGGAGAAGGAAATCAAGCATCAATAGCCAAAATCAAACCATCTTCCTCACAAAGTGATTTTCATCACCATAATCACCTCCATCCTCCATCAACCACCATCACCCGAGCACCACCACCACCACCTTCGGACAGCACAACCGCCACCACCACGAAACAGGGGTGTGACAACCCTGTTTCGCGTCAAACCTTCACTCCGCCACCATCCCTGTCCCTCTCCCTGTCCATCAACCACCATCACCCGAGCACCACTACCACCTCCGGACAGCACATCCCGAGCCACCACAACCACCGCGAAACAGAGCCACCTCCATCACCGCCCTCTCTGTTCCGCCTCGCGACAGAGCCTCCATCACCGCCCTCTCTTCGTCTCGGCCCTCATTCCTGTCTCCCTCTCTCACGGCCACCATCACAGAGCGGCGCGTCAGCGGCGCACCACCACCGCGACAGCAGAAACAGGGGAGTTTCCTTCCTATCTCTCTCTCTCTGTTTTGAGTGTTCTCATTGCACCTCTTTCTCTCTTGCAGGTTCCAGAACCATTTGGAGGACGAGGACGCTCGCGAGGAGCACGGAGGAAGGCGGAGCAGCGCAGAGCACGACTGTTCCATTGGCGGGAGACTGAGTCAAACTGATTTCGGCTATTGGCACCCTGATTTCTGCTCTTTACCACCATAAAGCATTTGCAGCCATTTTTCTCGGGATTCGTGTTCGAAGCACCTGCTGATCTGCTAAGTACCACCACATCAAGTTTGCGACAAACCAAAGGGGTTGCATAATTCATTTTGATTTATTTTACTGAATTGTGTGCTTAATTGTTAATTACAATTTATTTCTGAATTTTTGATATATTGCTTTCACCTTTCATGTTCAAGAAATTAAACTTGATATGTTTGGTAGTTAGAATTACCCTTTATCAATATTCAAAGCATGTGCTAAAAATATTAAGCTTAAACTTTGATTAAGTGTGCCCTAAAAAGACACTTAATACTTGGTAAGAGTGTATTTGCTTGAAATAATTTGTTAATGTTTGATAGAAACATGATATAATTTGAATTTAATTTTAACGATCACATATTCGGTGTAAGCAAGGGATTCTCATCCCTAAAGTTTCTCGTTTAAATTTTCAGTAATTTAGATTTAAATATTTTTGCTAACTCATTGGTGAGTCCAAGCCCACAAAATCCATCTTTTCTTTTATTTTATTTTTCTCATTTTTTTAATTTATTTTTAGTTTAGTTTTAAAAGCACTGTAACCCCATTTTCTCTAAATTAGTGTAATTAAATTATTAAATTCAATTGCATCCACTTTCCTCGTGGGATCGACCCGTACTTGCCGTTGTCTACCAGTTAGACACCGTGCACTTGCGGTTATTACAACTGGGTTAAATTAGTCTATTTATTTAGGTCAGTTAAGCTCGCATCAAGTTTTTGGCGCCGTTGCCAGGGAAGGTATTGGTGTAATTGAATTTAAGATTTATTTTCACTAATTTTAAAAAAACAATTTCAAAAAATTAAAAAAACAAAAAAAAATTTATTTTATTTTGCTAAGTCTTTTTACACTCATTTTTGTGTTTGATTTTGGAGATTACACGCTTCTTGAGAAAATTGGACGATCCTGCAAACATCAAGCAAAGTTTTTTTTATTTTTTTATTTTGTGAGGAGAGTTTTAATTTTATTTTCACCTCGTTTTACGAGTGTGTGGTGTAATAATTTTTAAACTCTACTGTTTTTCATTTTTAATCACAAAAACAAAAACCTAAATTCTTTAAGTCAAAAGAAAATATAGGGAAACAATTTTAATTGTTACCCAATAATTTCTTGTGATTTAGAAATCCGACTTCTACGACCAAGACCAGTAAATTTATTTGCATGTGCTTGTGTGTTGAGTGAAACGGATAAAAAGAAGTCGGACATTTTTTTTGAATTGTGCTAACTTTTTGTGCAGAACGGAATACGCACACTGTAAGTATTTCTATCACACGCAATGTATTAGCAACCCGGGTGTTTTGTGTAATTGTTTGAACTTGTGTGATTGGTTGTTTAATTTCTGTAATTGTGGATGCTAAACTTTAGTAATTAATAATAAGCAGACCCAAGTTCTAAATAAAAACTGGTGGGACTTGATACCCCCACCTCATCACTCCAGCTGTATGCAACCAATAACCAAACATAATTAAAATTAATTAGCAAGTTAGATAGCGCCTTCTTTTAGGTACGGTGTTCATAGGACAACCAAGACCAAGGTGAATCCAATAATTTTTGTGTTGACCAAAGCTACAAGTGATGATGGGTTTAATCATTCAATGAACTCCGAGAGGCCACTGCCACAAGGGTAATTTACCCGGTACGCCAAGTCATAAGTAAGCTACGATCCACAAGAAGAATTGGTGTAACTAACAGTTTTGGGTTAGGAACACAAGCCTCAAGTGTACATTTAACATCACATCGTTCTCACATCTATTGGCTTACAGAGCGGTAGCACAAGGAAGTACTTAATTGGACCATTGTGACCTCCTTCCCTTGTGTTGATGATCCGGTTTCTTTGAAACAAAACTCTAGCCTATTGATTTTGAACTTTACGGTGTAAAGTGTACACTCTTAGGATCAACTTGTAGCACCCATTGCTCTGTCATAAAGATTACATAAGAAATAATTGTCCCCTAAAGATAAAAAGATAATTGATCTCAAAAACGTTGATTCCTTAGGGAGGCATGTTTCTTGTGCATTTATTGGTTACTGATTGCGTGTGAGTCTGTGTATATTTTTAGAGTTAGTGAATTATTAAAAAAAATGAACATAAGGGATTATCCAGCCTATTTTTCAGAGCAAGTCAATTCATTTTATGACATGCGACGACCTGATTATGATCCATATTTAGATTATTACAACCCAGGTTTAGCCTATAATCCTGACTTCTCATGGGCTCATGGTCAGTACCATGAAGGCCCTCTAGACACTCTTCAAACTCCTCAAGCTTTCATTTCTGATAATGAGTCTCAATTTCATCAAGTTGTTCTTCCATCCAACACATCAAGGTTAGAGGATATCTTGAACCTTTTTATAGAGCGAACAGGAGAAATGTTTGAGCAAAATTCTCAGGATATCACAGAATTGACAGTTATTTATCAACAAAACTATCAAGCTATCCGGAAACTTGAGATGATTGTGAGTCAGATAGCTGAGTCACTTCCTGAGATAGAGTCAGAAATATTCCCTAGCCAACCTATTTCCAACCCAAATGGTCAATATGAAATTAGTGGCACATCTGAGCCGGACACTGAAGATGTCCAATCCATTAGGAGTGGAAAACTGGTTGACAATCAGGTAGGAATGCCTGACATAAGTGTTATTAAATCCTCTCCCAATTTTACACAGGTTGCATCCTCCTCTCATAAGAAGGCTGATAAAGCCTCATTTATTGATGAACCTGTAGATTCTGAGACACTACAGACATCTCCTTCCCATGTTGACTCATGCATCGAATCAAACTGTATACATTCTTTAGAGTCTCCCCTTGACTGTTTTCATGATACACATGACCATTTAGAGGCTTGTGTGACTCACTTTAGTTTAGACTTTGATGTTATGATTCCATTAGGGAAGTCAATGATTTGCTTGACTCAGTCCCCATTGTGGATCCTAGTTATAAATGGAAGTCTAAAGTGAAGTCTCATCCACTCAGTGAGTCAAAACTAGTCCCATCAGTTGAGCCACCTGAGCTTGACCTTAAACAATTACCTGACACCCTCGGGTATGCATTTTCAGGTACTGATGATATTTTGCCTGTTAATATTATTTCATCTATATTTAATTCAAAACAGGTTGTCCCAAAGAAGTCGGGAGATATATCTAGTAAGAGAGTGCAATCCATAAGTAGTGTCAACTCTAGGGTTGGGGGTGTTGTTGATTTGTCTAGACCAATATCTCTATGTGATTCATGTGATGAACCTGTACCACCTGATATATCCATCGTCTCATCTACTTGCATCACATTCCCATTTACTAAGGCTACTTTCACCGATCCCTTGTGTTGTAGTGAGGATTTCAGTTTTCACCATCCTGTTGTAAAAATTATTCAATCTTCTTATTTGGAACCAGACCTAGGATGTTCCCTTTTTGGAGCACGCAAGAATCCTCTGTTGTGTATGACTACTGGTCACTTTTCGGATGTCCTAGTGTATTTGGTGCCCCATGTGATTGCTATATTTGGGTGGATTGATCCTCAACTGTTCAGGTTGTTGATATACGACCATAGACTAAGTGTTTGTCATGTTCTTCCTCTCCACTTTTCGATACACCATTTTTTAGGAAGAATATTTGTCGGGCTGATGACGATAAACCAAGCGCTCCTAGGAGACAGCCTAGCTTTAGTTGTGTGTCTTTGTTGTTAGTCTGGATTGATTTTCGAGTACCCTATTTAGTTGTGTTTCACTCATACTCGTTAGCTCCATAACAGTTTTGACTTACAACTTGCATTTTTTTAGTTTTCTTTGTTAGTGTCGAATCTGCATTTTATTGATTTCTAATGAAAACTCCATGATTCTCATATTTGTGAGCATCATTGATGGATGACTTCTTGGAAATTTGTAAAATCTTCACCGCGGTAATATTGTTCTAACCTCCTCTCATGTACTTATTGCATTCATTTGTCAGAATTATTTTGTTAAACATTGAGGACAATGTTTGGATTAGGTTTGGGGGTAGGGTTCATGAGTCGGTAAATTTTTTGTAGTATTTTCTTTTCTTATTCTTAAAAAAAAAAAAATTGTGTTTTTTCTGTCAAGAAAACTTGGTCTTTTGCGATTATGAAAATGGATTTTAAATGTTTTATGCTCAAGAAAATGAAAGCCAACTTGTCATATTGGTATATTGATAAAGACTAGAAATTTAGTATGATCCTTAAGTTAGATCTAGTTCATGAGATTTTTCAACTCGATTATCTTTGCACCATGAGCCATGTTAGCATAACTTGAAGTTGATGAGTGAAATATATACTAGAAAACCTTAAAATAATAGTGGAGACTTAACCCTGAAAGTTTTGAATTTTTTTATTTTTTCGAGGGTTATACATAAACTCTGATTTTTCTTGGGTCCGTATTATCTCGTTGATGATCTCATTATTCTCATTTTTCTGATCAATTGCTTTGGGAATGACATCAAAATTGTATTATTACAGTAGAACTTCTTGGCTTATTCAATTGAGATGTCATAATACTGACCCGAATTTAGGAAATGATCTAGGCATTTTTCTTTTCTTTTCTTTAGACCATTAACTAGCCTTTTAACTTTTTTTTTTTTTTTTTTTTTTTTTTGAAAGGCAAGCCGGTTTTTTAGCCTAGGATCCGTAACCTAGTCCCGAGATGCGACCTACGGGTCGAACACCACCCCGAAATAAAGATGCCTCCAGTGGGTCTCGAAGCAAGGATCTGTGGATCAAGTCCACAACGCCTTAACCAATCGACCACAGCCCCTTTGGCAACTAGCCTTTTAACTTACCCATAACATTAACCTTTTTGTAGCCTTTTGAGCCTTAGAATAACTTTTATTTGTTAACCCATTAACGTTTACCCAACTTTTCTGGGAATGTGTATGGATGGATATACTTGGTGTAAAAAGGGCATCAAAAAGCAAAATATGAGATATTTCATAAATCCTCTATGAAAAAAAAAAAGGTTGAAGAAAAGAAAAATAGTTATAAAAAAAATGTCAATGAGGATAAAGATGTGAGAATGAAGAAAAAATTGATGGTGCGCAACATTGGTTTATTCTTGACAGCCCTAATTGTTCGTTGAATGGGTGTATACATTCCTAGAAACTTTTATTAGAATCCTTTGACATTCTTTATTAACCATTACCCAAGCCCCGTTACAACCCAACAAAGTCCTAGTTGATCTTAGGTAAAGGTTGGTTCTGTAGATGTGGAGATTTAATAACCAAGACCTATGGTGTTTGATTCAACATTCCCAAAAGTAATTGATATTCCTGTCCATGAGATCATGTTCATTCCATTCTTGAAAAGTCCGTTCTTCACAATACTATATGTGAGATGATTGTTTTCCATTATTTACTCTTTCCTCACATATATACTGAGTGAAATACCAAATCTCTGAGTGTTTTATTGTGAGTGACATGAGAGGTTTGAAGTCAAAACAAACTTTCTACAGGAGATTTAGTCATTGTTTTACTCTAAAATGAAAAGTTATGTTGATAGTGCTATCCACACACACACATTGAGTTGAGGATGATTATGAATTTTTTCTAACCTTTGGAGAATATTAAATTATTTGGAGATTTGTTGATACACTAAAATGACACTGTTGGTTTCCTGCATTTCTTGAAGTTTTAAAATGAACATTGTTTGACCAAGTTTTGTTGAGTCACTAATGTTTGTGGGTAACATTTTCTGGAAACCCTCACGAGACTATAACTCGTCCCCTAGAGGTAATCTAGGGGTTCAAAGCCTTGTTGCACGTTTAAGGTAAGTGCAACCGATGATTCCTGCGAAAGTGAGTTAGAATTTTATTTTTATTGTTTTGCTCGAGGACTAGCAAAATATAGGTTTTGGGGTATTTGATATTCACATAATTATTACATAATATATCCCTTAATTTATATATGTTAGTGTTTCGATTATTATATTTTATAGTAATTATTTCATTTTCATGTCTTTGTAGGAATTTGAGCGTGAACGATGAAATCGCATTAAGGCGACAATTTAAGGATTGACAATTAGTCGACTCTAGCGGTGGTACAAAGTAGAGGGTCACATGTCTAAACCCTTAAACCCAAAACCAAGCCCATAACTTAAACCCAAAAACCTAACCCATAAACTCAAGCCCAATCCTACCCAAAGAATATTCTCTCAATTATACCTTGATTCTCTCCATGAATCATCCATTTATCTCATCTCTATTCATTGTGCCCATTCTTTATAAATACAAGAGAAAAAGGGTGAGAGAATGGGAGGAGGAGAAGGGAATCAAGCATCAATAGCCAAAATCAAACCCTCTTCCTCACAAAGTGATTTTCATCACCATAATCACCTCCATCCTCCATCAACCACCATCACCCGAGCACCACCACCACCTCCGGACAGCACAACCGCCACCACCACGAAACAGGGGCGTGACAACCCTGTTTCGCGTCAAACCTTCACTCTGCCACCGTCCCTGTCCCTCTCCCTGTCCATCATCCATCAACCACCATCACCCAAGCACCACCACCACCTCCGGACAGCACATCCCGAGCCACCACAACCACCGCGAAACAGAGCCACCTCCATCACCGCCCTCTCTGCTCCGCCTCGCGACAGAGCCAGGCAGACCGTCCGAGCCTCCATCACCGCCCTCTCTTCGTCTCGGCCCTCATTCCTTTCTCCCTCTCTCACGGCCACCATCACAGAGCGGCGCGTTAGCGGCGCACCACCACCACGACAGTAGAAACAGGGGAGTTTCCTTCCGATCTCTCTCTCTATTTTTGAGTGTTCTCATTACACCTCTCTCTCTTTTGCAGGTTCCAAAACCATTTGGAGGACGAGGACGCTCGCGAGGAGCACGGAAAAAGGTGGAGCAGCGACGCTGCTCGCTGGAGACGAAGGCAGAGCAGCGCAGAGCGCGACTATTCCATTGGCGGGAGACTGAGTCAAACTGATTTCGGTTATTGGCACCCTGATTTATGCTTTTTACCACCACAGAGCATTTGCAGCCATTTTTTCTCGGGATTCGTGTTCAGACCACCTACTGATCTGCTGAGTACCACCACATCAAGTTTGCGACAAACCAAAGGGGTTGCATAATTCATTTTGATTTATTTTACTGAATTGTGTGCTTAATTGTTAATTACAATTTATTTCTGAATTTTTGATAAATTACTTTCACATTTCATGTTCGAGGAATTAAACTTGATATGTTTTGTAGTTAGAATTACCCTTTATCAATATTCAAAGCATGTGCTAAAAATATTAAGCTTAAACTTTGATTAAGTGTGCCCTAAAAAGACACTTAATACTTGGTAAGAGCGTATTTGCTTGAAATAATTTGTTAATGTTTGATAGAAACATGATATAATTTGAATTGGATTTTAACGATCACATATTCGGTGTAAGCAAGGGATTCTCATTCCTAAAGTTTCTCGTTTAAATTTTCAGTAATTTAGATTTAAATATTTTTGCTAACTCATTGGTGAGTCCAAGCCCACAAAATCCATCTTTTCTTTTATTTTATTTTTCTCATTTTTTTAATTTATTTTTAGTTTAGTTTTAAAAGCAATGTAACCCCATTTTCTCTAAATTAGTGTAATTAAATTATTAAATTCAATTGCATCCACTTTCCTCGTGGGATCGACCCGTACTTGCCGTTGTCTACCAGTTAGACACCATGCACTTGCGGTTATTACAAGTGGGTTAAATTAGTCTATTTATTTAGGTTAGTTAAGCTCGCATCAGTGTTCTATCCGTGCTCTCAGTAGCACTTGGACCAGTCCAAGTATAAGTCTTTTCAGCCAAGTCATTCAGGTACTCAATGGCCTCGTCAGAGTCCTTTTGCAAAAACTCTCCATTACACATCATCTAAACGAACTGACGCTCTCTACTGGTGAGCCCCTCATAAAAATAACTGACTAAGTGCCAACTCTCATACCCATGGTGTGGACATGTACTCAAGAGATCCTTGAACCTCTCCCATGCTTGATATAATGTCTCGTTATTCTTTTGGGTGAAGGTAGAAATCTGTCTCTTTAGACCGTTGGTTTTGTGGTGAGGAAAGTATTTATTAAAAAATGCTTGGGTCATTTCCTCCCACGAACCTATAGACCTTGGTCACAAAGAGTATAGCCAACTCTTCGCTTTTTCCTTAAGGGAAAAAGGAAAAAACCTTAGTCTAACCGACAGCCTCAACTTTGTTGTGGAAAGTGGCCACAACTTCCTCTAATTCCCCAATGTGAACATAAGGATTTTCACTCTCTAGGCCATGAAAAGTGGGTAATAATTGTATCATACCCGGCTTAAAATCTAGTTTTGGTGTACTTGGTGCAAACATGATACATGATGGAGTAGCAGTGTGCGTGGGGTGGAGATAGTCCTTTAGCGACCGAACATGGTCATCTTCGTGATTACTCATGGTGTTAGAATCAGAAGTAGAACTTAATTTGGTCTTAATGTGAATTTGTGGGTGTTCTAAATTTGGGACCCTAAGTAGTCTCCCTAAGTGGTCTCTATTCCAACTCACACTCCCCCAATGTCCTTTTTTGTTTTTTTGCAATTTTTTTTTAAGAAATAAAAAAAAAAAAAAAAAATTGGACCTAAAACCTAAAAATAAAATAAAACAATGAGCAAGAAAGATAATACCCGAAACCTCCTTTGTAGAATGACGCTTGTTCCTCGGCAACGGCGCCAAAATTTGATTACGCCCAAACAGTACACGCGGTCAATTGCAGTAAAGATTGGGGTGTCGATCCCACGAGGAAAAGTGATATACAAAACAAGGTCAAGGAAGAAAAACTACGCGAAACTAAATGTAAGAAATTCCAGCAATTTTAAAATATGAAATTGAATTTAGTTTAATAAAAATAAAGTTTAGAAAATTCACAAGGTTCCAATAATCCCTCCTACATTTCACGCGCCAACTAGTATTGATTCGCTATGAAGACTCGATTACATGTTTCACATCCCAAACAACATAATCGCAAAAATAGTCTTTAATGCACTAATATATTCTAATGTAAATGAATTTTATATTTCCCTTTTTCTAGAAAGTACAAAAGTTGATCATATATGATATCCTAAATTTACGATATATCCGGAGACAATAACGTAATAAAAGACAATCACATATAACTAACCTACCGAAATTAATTGATCCTTAAAAATTCCACACATAAGAAAAACGTGACTAAATTTATATGGAGAAGAAAAAGACAACCACCGGAATAATAATCTACGAAGAAGTTGATGAAATCTTTGTCACTAAAATAACATAAACTCCTATATTAAATAAAAGTGAAAATCATAAACACCATTATTCATCGTGAAAGCATAAAACGAATCAAATACTAATTAAGTGTGTTACATCTAGGAGTTCACCTCTCACCTTGTGTGGAGTTTAGTGACACATGGTGGAGGTGATGACAGCAATAGCGGTGTAGAGCTTCATCGACATGGCAGCGCGTAGTGGATCAGCGATGCACACCCTGCTGGACAGCGTCTTAACTGCAGTTCTGGACAGTGTTTCCTGCTATTCTGGACAGCGTTTCCTGCTGTTCTAGACAGCGCATCCTTCTATTTTGCTGCTGCGTTTCGGCTGCTGTTGCTGTATTCCCTGCTATCCTGCGCACTCCCTAATGTCCTGCGCACTCTACTTGTTGTTCTTGGACAACGTATTGCTCTCTCTTCCGTCTTTGGCTGCTGTATTTATGGTCAAGAGAAACATTTTCTTTGTTGTCCCCTATTCTCTTTTTTGTTGCTATATTTATGGTAAAGAGAAGAACCCTTATTGGCAACTCAATTGGAAACCAAATACCCAATACAAATGGAAACCAACTACAAATTGGAAACCCAATACAAAAGGAAACAAAAGGGGTCCATATACAATTGGAAACCACCCCTTTTGTTTAGATTCTTTTCTAGGAAATGTGGGTTTGGCTATGTTCATCCATATCACTTCTTTGTTACACCAAAATTCAAAACTAATTTCCTTTATTTTTTCATTGGTTCTCTTAATCTTTGGCTTGAGTGTCTCCCGCTCCACTTCGTCAATTTGTCTATAAATTTCCAAATTCGCCACGCTAATGCACTTTTGTCATTTAAACTCAAAATCCTGCAAAGATACAGAAATAAAATAATTAAACCAAAATTCACTATTCAAAACACTAACAAATATAAATTAGGAGGTATATTATGTAATAATTATGTGAACATCAGTTACAGATTGGAGTAATTTGCAATAACCGTTGGGGGGGAAAGAAATACGAAGTAGCCGTTGGAAAAAATTCAATAGCCGTTGGGTTAAACCCTATTTAAAGTTGATACAAACCCAAGTTTGGAACTTAGGGTTTCATTACACAAGTTTGGAACAGATCTGAGTATTTCATCATATATCTGAGTTCAGAACAGCATAATGAAGGTAAGTTAGTGATTTTGATTTCATTTGGACATTTATGTTGACATTTATTAAGATTTTGAAGTGATCTTCAACCTCTCGCATGCGTTTTCTAAACCAGGGGGCATTCTTACATTAAAATTTATTATAGGGGGTTCAGTTACTGCCACTATCTATTATAAGGGGTAAGGAGTAATTAAAATTTGTTTTTTCTAGCAGGTTCCTTGCGACCACTATCATCAGTACAATCATACAAGTGAAGACTCCCCTTATTTGTATTATGCGTGTCCCAAGAATGGTATTATGTGATGGAGTCTGCAAGCTTTTGAAGTCCAAAACCCAAATAGGATGTTTTTGGCCTTCAAATATCTGGTTGCAAAGGGTTTTAATAGCTTGATGAAGTTATTTTGATGAGACATGAAGAAGGTAGTTCAAGCTCAAAAACAAATTTCAACTTAATCTCAAGCTCCAAAATGGGTACTTGTTTCAAATATGTCAGTCCAAATCATTGGATGAAAAACTGTCCATGGGTGGATCTTCCATGCCTAATTCCTTCATGCTCTAGAAGAACTATCAAAAGATCTCATCAACCTCATACAAAAGGGCACAAGTACCTCAATTGTGATTCTTGCACTAAGGGGTTTGAGTGGTTGGGCGTTGTGATACATGATAACATACCTAGAAGTAGTGGTCAAAACCCTATTACTTCAGTTGAAACTACTAAACAAGATGAAGTTTAACAAGCTCAAGGAGGAAGAAGTAATAACTCTCCAAATGTAACAATTATTGTCCAAATGAGTATGGCAATTGAAGATCTCTGTAAAGCATTTCTATCTACCCTAAATAAGAAATGAATGAACATGGCATTCAATATCAGTGTTGCAACAATATGTCATTCAATATGTTATTCAATACAAGTCTGAAACTGGATGTAAACAATTACAAAGGAAGTCTTCAAAAACATAAGTCTGACAGGCGAATTCAAGACTATGATGCCCTTCAATACTTGCAAAATATCATCAAAGTGTCTGACATAACATTCAATATTAATACTTGCAAAATATAATTTAGTATCATCAAAGTGTCTGCCATTCATATACTTGCAAAAAATAATTCAAGTGTCTGACATAAACATTCAGTATCAATACTTACATCCCACTATAACAGTATAACCATCACCATAACAGTATCAGCAGAACATTATGACCATTACCATAACAGTATCAATACTTACATCCCACTATAACAGTATCACCATAAAATATTGTCTTGAAAAAACAGTCTTCAAAACATAACAAGTTAGTATCACATGTTTGGTGCTCTTGGCCTTCTTGGCCCCATAGGTTGATTGATCAATTGATTGTCCTTTCTTCTCCTGCCTCTACCAGCCTGGAACATTGGTGGCCTTATTGGAGGAGGCCTTACTCCTTGTGCAAAGGGCTGAGTTGGGAACATTGAAGCTTGTAGGTTGTGCATGGTTGGAGTTGTTGGCATTTCAGGTTGATTGGGTTGTTGTGGAGGCTGAGATATTCCTCTCCCAGTTCCAGAATCTGATTTGGCACATCTTTTCTTGTTGTTCCTACCTCTTCTGAATATAGGTTTTGCCTTGGATCAACCTTGTGTTTGCTCCCTAGGAGGGTTTTTACATGTTCTGTTGTTGTGACCCTCCAAACCACACTTTCTGCAACTCCTTGTTCCTTTTCCATTTGTTCATCCTCATCCCTTCTTCTTTGAGTCTTTGGTTTCCCGGGAGGTCTTTTCATTGGAGGTGGGAGCACCAAGTAAGCAGGCTGCCACACTTCAAAATAATCCTCACATATAAGTGCAAATTACAAATTAGACATAAAACTATCAAAAAATATTGACTATGCAAAGTGAAAATTACTCATAAAACTATCAAACAGTCTAATCTAAGACTGGTACTTACTTTTGCCCACTCCCTCATGTTTCTAATACTTACTATGCCCATTGAGTAAGCCTCCACATATGTTTTAACAAAATGATAAGGACTACAATACCTGCAATGAATGCATATAAGTGTGGGGCAATCATTATATAAGGAGCAAGCATTAAGTTTCATAGGATACTTACTCTGCCCATACAGGTCTGTGATTGGCTAGACAAACAACTCAATGCACACAAATGATGTATGTCAGCTCCCATTGTCTACAATCACAATATCTGACACATGTTTTCACTCTCCACATAGATCCACTGTTATTATGTATGACTGATGAAGCCATACAGTAGACCTAAATTGGCTGAATTGGTTCATCTGCTCCTTGAACTTGTCAATGAGCTTCTGAGCTCTAGGTACTAGTCCATCTATGTCCCAACTACTGCTCTTGGCCCTTCTATCACACATAAGCCTCATCAGAAGCATGTGATACTCATCTATGAACTTGCTGACTGACATTTCCCTAAGCTTGATAATCAAATTGTTGAAGCTTTCATTAAAGTTGTTGGTGATATGCTCTGAGCATACTCTACTATCAAAGTAAGTCTTGCACCAAGTCTTGACATCCCTTTCAACTAGGCACTGATGTGCTCTTGGATTACTTTTTTTCAGCTCTTTCAAACTGGAGATATAGTCAACCTCCTTGTATGCCCTAACAGCTTTCCAATACAACCTCATCAAGAACTTACCTCCAAATCCATCATTCTTAAAGTTCTTGTACATGTGCCTGAAGCAAAACCTATGGTCAGATTCTGGAAATAGTTATTTCACTGCCTCAATCAGCCATTTCTACTTGTCAGATATGAAAGTCAATTTCCCCACATGCATATTCAAGTGCATCAGAATGATGCTCAAGAAGTTGAACCATGATTGGAAGCATTCAGACTGGCAAATGTAGATAGCCAGTGGAAATAGACCATTGTTTTCATTCAAGTTTGTCCCAGACAAGCAACAACCCTCGTATTTGCTCTTCAAAAAATAGTCATCCAACCCAACCAATGGTCTACATCCATGTTGCCAACCAAAGATAGATGCAGAAAATGCCACACAAACCCTAGTAAACCTATTGTCATCATCATTTCTTGAACAAGAAGCAATGCTACCTGGATTTGTTGTCAACAATTCAATGCACCAAAAAGGGATCTTCTTATAACTCTCCTCATATGAATCAATCAGTTTTGCCATTATTTTCTACCTTGCCCTCCACCCTACATGGTAACTTACCCCAACAATGTGATCCTTCTAGGTTTGTTTGACAAGGTTGTCAGCTGTGAAGTTTGTCAAGTGTGTAGTAATGATGGACTCACACTCCTTGGCAACAAACCTATAGTTCACCATAGGGTTCTTCCCATTATCAACACTTATACATGTATGTTCTTCCCCCATGGTCCTCACACTAAGAGTATGCCCATCCTTGTCCAAGGTTGCATAGCACTGCTATCCACAGTTTTCACCCTTACACACTACCAAAAGTCTATTAGGATCATTCTTCTTGAACCTCATCACAAACTTGTTCCTCACCGTATACATTATTAACCAAAACCTAGATGCCTCAACTGCGTCCCATTGTTTGCCAACTTCCAAAACCCACTCATCTGTCTGCCTCTCATCACCACTCTCCTCACCATACAAATCAGCTATTTCATCAACAAATGCAGAATACTCAGTTGAAGGTGAATGTGCATCATTGCTCATTTTCAGTTGAATGATCTGAATGGTACTCCTCTTCTACAGGTAGGTCATCCAAATGACCAAACTCATTGGCTTGAGAAGGACCAGTTGCATGGGCTTGGTCCTGTGGTTGAGAAGGATCAGTTGCATGGGCTTGGTCCTGTGGTTGAGAAGGATCAACTGAATGGGCTTCTGCCTCAGCTTGGGATTGTGCATCAGTGGTTTTAGGTTCAACAGAAGAGAGGTCGTCATCAAGTTCTTTTTCAGACAACTCTTCAAAGATCTTCTTTTCTTTCTCAACTTTTGACTTAACTGACTTTCTCATTTTCTTATCTTGGGCCTGAGTCTGACCCACCCTTGTTCTTTTGCCACAAGTACTTTGACATTCACCAACATCAACCTGTCATCTTGTACATTCACTCTTCTTGAAGACCTCCTAGGGGAGTACCAATCATTTGGTGTACTCTTCTTTGGGGTAGCCTCTTCCTATTTCAACTTCATTTGGCACGCACCTTAGGCCTCAGATGGATCTTACTAGGAGGGGTGGGTTGTGTGGCAGGGGCAGGGCCAACTTCACCAACATTTGGAATTAAAATGGGTTCAGGATCTAGTAAACTAGATCCAGGATTGGTGTTCTCATGTACCTGTACTGCCACTTTAACATCAACAAATATATGCAAAGTGTCAGTGACATCAATATCTGCATGCTTCCAAAAGTGCATTATATTTGCATCATTGGCTAAGTCCATCAAGGGCGGACCTACTAAGGGGCGAGGGGGGGCAGCTGCTCCCCCTCAACTTTTAAGATAATTCTATTATATACTTAATTTTTAAAAAATTAATTTTATAATGTATAATACAATAGTAAATTGTTCATTCAAATGTTTTAACATCTTTCTATTGGTGTAGTGGTTGGAAGTTTGTAAATATTAATAAACAATCTGAGTTCGATACTCATCGAGCACATATTTTTTTATGGCTATTCACTATACATTTTAATGGTTATTGATAATTATTATTTTTATCATTGTTACTCGCCAAATTTTTTATTTTCAATACAATTTTATAGTAATTGCAAACATTAAAAAAAATTGTTTAATTTAATAAATATTTATTTTTGGTCCTCTCGGAGCATATGATTTCTTTATGTCTATACAATTTTGTCATTGTGACATTCCCCTACTTTTTTGTTTTCAACGCAATTTTATATGTAATTGCAAACATTAAAGCAATGAATTGCTTGTTCACAAGTGGCGTAAAACTTCCAACCAAAAAAATATTTGAAATTAATATCTAAAATAATAACTAAAGGATTTAATTAAAATATATGCCACTAGCCAACTCGTACAAAATTTGAGCCTCATATAAACATTTTTCGATGAAATTGTATTAGGATCTTATTATATTGGTAAATTTCCAAAAAAAATTAGCTTCGATTAGATATTTATCATAATTATTTTGTGATTTTAGTTATATATTCTAGTTACTACGCTCGTTTGCTCCTTGCTAAGGTTATTAATATTGTGACCTTATTTTGGCTTAAAATTGGATTACACTTAATTCAATTTGGTATATGCAATGTATTTTTATAGTTGTATTTTTCTTATTTTACTAACTCGGGTAGAAATTTTTTTATTTTTTTGCTTGCTATTTCCCCCCCCCCCCCCTGACTAAAATCCTGGGTCCGCCACTGATGTCCATCCTCACTCCATTATCTATAAAGGTATGTGTATCTCCTAGTGTCAAGGAATGTTTCTCTTGTTTTTCTACACCTTCAAGTATATTCTTGTTAAGCTTGTCCCAATTCAGATAATCCCCATGAACTCCCTCAAAATCAATAGATTTTCCATTCTTGTAGTCAGTCACCTTCCACCTACCAGGGATCTCATCCCTCCTACTCCATTTCCCATCATAGTAAACCATCAAATTCCAGACTTCCAACTCTTGTCCTCATTTTCCATCACTACATGGAATCACATTCATCAATGAAATACAATACAAAACATGCAAAGTAACATGTATCATAAGTAAAGAGAAATACAAGACAAGTACACATAATGCTTCATAGCCATAGCCATAATGAGTAGCTAACAAACAACAACAATGATTCATAGCAATTGCACTCAATGAGTAACCTAACAACAACAAGAATGCTTAATAGGCATTGCCCTAACAACAACAACAACAGTGCTTCATAGCCCTTGCCCTAACAACAACAACAATGCTTCATAGCCATTACACTGAATGAGTAGCTTACCAACAACAACAATTACTCATAGCCATTACTGAATGAGTACCCTAACAAAATCCCTAAAAACTGCATTGAATGATTCATAACAACATCATTCAACAACAACATTATTGCACTGAAACAAAACACTAAACAAATAAGCAGTGTATGACCCATCATTTGTGCAAATGAAGAAAACCCTAACAACAACAACATCATTCACACAATCCACAAACACGTGCAACAAATAATGAAACACAAAAACAAAACCCTAAAATAGACGAAAAACACTTACAATACGTCACGCCATTGAACAGAGAGAGGTCTTAGATTTGGCTTGACGTCCTCTTCATTGTATGAAGGAGTAAAATCTCGCTTCAAATCTGGTCCCTCTTCACTAAAATCACTAAAAGAGGAGAAATCTTCACAATGAATACTCGAAGCAGTGCTTCCATCGTCAATGCTACTGCTACTCACCAAAACATCAAACATGGCCCCCTTCCCCTTCTTCATCTTCGTTTGAGCTTGCAAACAACAGAGCAAATCACTACAGAGAGGGAGAGGGATAACACAAAACGATTGAATGGAGGGAGTTTTCCCTCCACTCTCCAACTCTCTGAGAGGTTACAGAAGACGACTCCAATCTCAGCCATCAACGTCAATTCATCAGTGGACGGACGGTTGGGATGATACAATTGGTCACATCCTTCAAATCGTGCGTGAAATGCACGTGAAGGGCATTTTGGTCATAAAATTACATCAACGTGCGTGTCCAAACGGTCTTTGGACGTTGACCGCTAGTCAAGGAAGGTAACTGCAATAGTGATTAATGATGGGTCTACTTATTAATTAGCTATTTATGATAGGGGGCAAACTGCAAATTACCCTTAAAAAAACATCATTTATATTCAGTGGGCTACCGTCTTACCGTATAATTGTTTCTGTGAACATTAGTGTTAATGCATTCTAATTTTGGTGACATAAGTGTTGTCGTTAAAGCTTTATAAGCTACTTTGACGATAGGATAGGTAGAGTTTCACGATAGGAGAGGTAGAGTTTTGGGAATCACTTAGATAAATGGTGTAGACTATCTGGAAATTGGAAATTGAGACTGATTCTCTCATTTTATTTCAAATACTTTGAAGAGTGTTTTTGCCCATAAAATTAATAGAGCGGATGAATGACCTTATAAATTTCATTATACGAGCCTGATGAACAATTAAGCTTAATGTTACAAGTCCACCAATTGCAGCCCAGTTGGTCGGACATCCACTCTCCTTGTGAGAGGTCACGGGTTCGAGACTCACTAGTTAGGATTTTGTGAGTTTTCACCCGATTATTAGAAGCACATGTGCTTCGTCGTTGATAAGCCTTCGGGTATTGAATGCAGCTGCTTAGATGGACTGGACCGGAGCGAAGCGAAAGCAAGTCTTCATGCAAGATGGAGGCGATAAACCTGAGCGAAAACAAGTTTAACAATATTGTAGCCTTCGGGCCTGGTTTGGTTAGCCTTATAAGGTCACTCATGTAGCCTTCGGGCATGGATTAATAAATAAATAAAAAGGGTCAACGATCCAAATTTAAAAATTAAAAATAAATAAAAATAAAAATAAAAAAGCTCAATGTTATAAACAATGGTGACCAGAGCACGCTGAGGTGGGCTTCAAGCAAGCCCCATAGACTTCATATATTTAGGATTGAGAAAGATTAAGCAATTGAAACTTGAAAGCACAAATTTTAAGGAGTGAATGTTGCACCATTCAACTCAAGACCCCCTAAATCAATAAAGTGGGTTTGAGGCAATCCATCACAACAAGTGTTGTGAATGCTCCCAGTGTAAAGACTGTAAACCAAATCTACAGGCTAGCCATGAAAATGACACTTCCAGAGGATATATGAAGCTAGCCCCAAATAACATCAAGACAAGGGCCCACTCTTTGGCAAGGTAGTGTTTCCCAATTGGGATAGCGGATACATTCTTCTTTGTTGCACCATTATCATCATCTTATTCTTCATAGAAAAATATCTATAGGGATTAGGGACAGTGTGCATAAAAACACGTCCATCCACCAACAACAATAATGACATGTTTCATGGTGGAAACCACCACAACTAAATTTCTACAAAAATTAAACACCACTTGCAATATATACTAATTCGCTCTGTAAATATTTGCCCTGTGTGCAGGGTTTTTAAAACAGATATCTTATTATCCAAGGGTTACTGCATCAGTAAGATTCAAGCCATAAAAAGCGTCCTCTGGTTTTCAACTGTTCTACTAGTGTTTACTAACTTTGCTTATGCTAAGAACAGAATGTTGGGTATGATTGAGAGTGGTAATATAGGAATCAGGAACCTTGAGTGACCAAGCAAAGAAGGGGACGATGCTAAGGAGAAAAATATGTATCGTGTCCAGCCTGACGTGAATAACCACCATAACATTCCAAGGCAGTGGTATAGTGGCTGGGATAATGGTCAGAATCAAGATGGATCGATGAGTGCAATTTAATCTAAGAACTGAAGCATTGGAAATTATTAGTGGAAAGAATATGTGAATATCTGGAAAGAATATCTGAAAAGAATATGTGAATATCTTTGTGATTATTCTGTAAATATTCCCTAGGCTAGGCTATGTTAAGATGAGTTGTATGATTGAAATACTCTCCTAACTTAGCTTATTTGCTACCTAGTTTAGCTTTGCTATTTAGGTAATTAGCTTTGTATATATCCCAAGACTGTGGCCAAATATCAATGAGAAGAAAAATCATTTTCCACAAAACTCTTTATGGTATCAGAGCCACTCAAGAACAGGAGATCTAGTACCAACCGACGAACACATTTTTCAATCGTTCTTCAGCGATTGAAACCTTCGACCTTCATACACGAAATCCGACTATAGACAAATCGTCATGGGTGACGACAAGACCACAAAACCCCTCGACTCCACATCTCCATACTACCTCCATCCCTCCGACGGACCACAAATCACAATCTGTCCAATTGTGTTACGTGGTGAGAACTACAATGAATGGGTTCGTTCGATGCGCAATAATTTCCGTGCAAAGAACAAGCTAGGCTTCCTCAATGGAACCATAGCCAAGCCGACGAAAGGAACTCCAGAAGAGTCCTTATGGGTGACGGTTAATTCCACACTTGTGGATGGATTCATAATACCCTTGATCTAGTCCTACGCTCATCCGTCCCCCAACTTGACGATGTGAAAGACATGTGGGATGATATTCGACAACGTTTCTCGATAGGAAACGGTCCAAGAATCCATTAGTTGAAGACACTTTTGAGTGATTGCAAGCAGCGCGGCCACCCGGTGGTGAATTACTACAACGAATTGCGGAAGATATGGGATGAACTTGCGGGATATTCTACTGTCCCGACATGTACTTGTGCCGCTGCTACTGAATTTGCTAAAGAAAAGGAGAATGAAAAGGTACATGATTTTCTTGTTGGTTTGGATTCTACTCTTTATGGCAATGTTGTTTCAAATATTTTGATGATGGAACCTTTGTCGAGCTTAAACACAGCCTTTGCTAAAATCATGACTGAAGAACGTCACCAAACTGTTGCTCGAGCCCACGAAACCAAATCTGATGTTGTCGGTCTCGCGACGCAAGGGACTGCTAGGGGGCGGAATCTTGCTCGTGGTAGTGAGCGTCCTCGAACCAATGGCGTCTGCTCTCATTGCGGCAAAACTGGACATGATCAAGACAATTGTTTTCAACTGATTGGGTTCCCGGATTGGTGGTATTCCGAAAACCGCACCAATGGAAGGCAAGGTAGAGGCGGAGGCAGGTCTGGTCGAGGGGGAGGAAGGAGTGCAGGTAGAGGCGGCCGCGGACAGGTAGCACACGCAGCAGCCACCTTGAAGCCTGCTGCCAGTACAGGCTATGCTCAGGCACCCGTACAGGAGTCCGATCGTAACGGCATTCCCAGTCTCTCGGATGATCAGTGGGCTACACTTGTGAACATGCTCAACACTTCAAAAGGGCAGTCTTCTTCGACCGAAAAGTTGAGTGGTAAGTTTGATTTTCCCGATCAATGGATCATCGATACCGGATGCTCGAACCACATGACTGGTAATGCTAGATTATTTAGCAAATTGATTGATGTCTCTCCTACTTTTGTTGGGTTGCCTAATGGAAAACAAACCATTGCTACTAAGGAAGGCACGATAACTTTGAGCAAAAATATGGTGCTATATAATGTATTATATGTTCCAGATCTTACTTGTAATTTGTTGTCGGTGTCTCACTTGGTTGCCGATTTACATTATTCTGTCACTTTTACTGATAAGCTTTGCATCATACAGGACCGCACTTTGAGGGCTCTGATTGGAGCAGGTGAACAATGTGACGGGGTTTACTGGTTTCGGCCTCTGCGACAACTTCGGGCTTATCAAGCAACTGTGGGGGATAAACGAGAATTGTGGCATCAAAGGCTGGGACACCCCTTTCAGCAAGTAGAATTTATTTTGCCTGATATTATTAGGAGTAATGACAATAAGGATATTAGTGTTGTCCATGAACCTTGTGATATTTGTTTAAGAGCCAAGCAAACTAAAAGCATGTTTCCTTTGAGTAATAATAAAGCCGAAGATGTTTTTGATTTAATCCATTGTGATATATGGGGTGCGTATACTTTGCCTGCTAGTTGTGGTGCTCATTATTTTTTAACCATTGTTGATGATTGTTCTCGAGTCGTATGGGTTTATTTGATGTCTGCAAAATCTGAGGTGCCTCAACTTATTAAGGATTTTTGTCAAATGGTTAAAACCCAATTTGATAAGCATGTTAAAATTCTAAGAAGTGATAACGGAAGGGAATTTACATGTCTTCATCTGTTTTATGCTGACAATGGTATTATTCATCAAACCTCTTGTGTCGACACTCCACAACAAAATGGGAGGGTATAACGTAAACATAGGCATATTCTTAATGTGGCTCGGGCATTACTTTTTCAAGCTAATCTTCCCATTTCTTTTTGGGGGGGAGAGTATAATGATGGCTGCCTATGTAATAAACCGAACCCCTACCCCATTGCTCAATAAAAAAACACCTCACGAAGTTCTCTTTGGTTCCCCTCCTAAGTATGATGCCCTTCGTGTATTCGATTGTCTTTGTTTTGTCAAAAATCAACCTCGTGTGAAGGATAAGTTTGGTACTCGCTCTCATCGTTGTGTATTTGTGGGGTATCCATTTGGTAAAAAGGAGTGGCGTTTGTATGACATAGAGAAAAAGGTGTTCTTTATATCTCGAGATGTTGTTTTTTTGTGAAAAACAATTCCCTTTTGCTAGTGAAATCAATTTGAATAATACTGATGATGTATTTGAAAATGAGGAGTATTATGACACTGTGACTTATTTTGAGGATACTCCCTTAGCAAGGGGGAGTGAGGAGCACTCGGTTGTGGCCGGAGGAATTGATGGCGGGGTTGTGGAGGTTGTACAGCACATCACACCACCTGCGGGTGGCGACTTGGAGATTGTCCAGCAGCTTGGTGTTGGTGCAACTTCGAATAATGGGGAGGTTGTGATTAATGAAGCAATTGTTCCGCAAGAAACTGGTCGAGGTCATTGGATAAAGAAACCTTCTAGTAAACTCAAGGGCTTCATCACCAACATTGTTCGAGTTATAAACTCTGTCACATCACCTACAACTACTCCGTCAAAGTCCTCAGGTACTCCTTTTCCCATTGCTTATTATGTAAATTGTGATAAGTTTTCTGTGAAACACACCCATTTTTTGGCAGCAATTACTGCAGGCACTGAACCCACATCCTTTAAAGAAGCTGTTAAGGACCCTGGTTGGCGGAAAGCAATGCAAGAAGAAATAGATGCCCTTG
Organism: Berberis vulgaris; assembly: GCA_963556465.1. NCBI lineage: Eukaryota > Viridiplantae > Streptophyta > Magnoliopsida > Ranunculales > Berberidaceae > Berberis > Berberis vulgaris. Next base: position 69,996,649 of record OY747125.1, on the reverse strand, counting down.
AGAGAAACGGAACTTGGACTTTAGAGGACCTTCCACCCGAGAAAAAGGCAATCGGGTGTAAGTGGGTCTATAAAGTCAAGTATCGATCTGATGGTACGGTTGAACGATTAAAGGGGCGCCTAGTAGTGGACGGGAATCAGCAAGTTGCAGGAATTGACTTCAATGAAACATTTGCCCCTGTAGCTAAAATGGTCACGGTTCGAACATTTTTTGCTGTAGCCGTGGCAAGAAAGTGGGAACTGCACCAGATGGATGTGCATAACGCCTTCCTACATGGAGATCTTGATGAGGAGGTATATATGCAACTACCTCCTGGCTTTAATTCTGCTGCTTCGGGTAAGGTGTGTCGATTACGTAAGTCATTGTATGGACTCCGGCAAGCGCCTCGGAATTGGTTTGCTAAGCTCTCGACTGCTTTGAAGGATATTGGTTTTAAACAATCTTATGCTGATTACTCATTGTTTAGTTATTCCAAGGGTGATGTTGCTTTACATGTTCTTGTGTATGTGGATGACATTATAATCACAGGTTCTTCTTCTTTGGCAATCGAAAAATTCAAGCAACAACTAAGTGAGAGATTTCATATGAAAGACTTGGGCGTTTTCAAGTATTTTCTCGGCATTGAAGTCGCACGTGGGAAGGACGGTTTGTTTCTTTCACAACGCAAATATGTTCTTGACATTGTAAGTGAGGCCGGATTACTTGGAGCACGCTCTGCTTCTACACCCATAGAACAAAGCCACCATGTTGCCACCACCAATGGTGTCGTCTTTGATGATCCGGAGAAATACCAGCGACTTGTAGGGCGCCTAATGTACTTGACGATTACACGACCTGAGTTGTGTTACTCCATACATATATTAGCTCAGTTTATGGGTGATCCTCGTGTTGAACATTGGGACGCAGCTTTGAGAGTTTTGCGGTATTTGAAAGGTTGTCCTGGACAGGGTATTTTGCTGCGCGGGGAGAGTAATTTTCAACTCTATGCTTTCTGTGATAGTGACTGGTCAAGTTGCCCTATGACTCGGCGATCATTGACTGGTTACTTTGTTTTATTAGGCTATTCTCCTGTCTCTTGGAAAACGAAAAAACAGCCTACTGTTTCCCGATTTTCTGCGGAGGCCGAGTATAGGTCTATGGCCACTACTACATGTGAGTTAAAGTGGTTGAAATCCCTTTTGGTTTGTTTTGGGATACAACATGTGCGTCCCATGCGATTGTTTTGTGATAGTCAAGCTGCTCTCTATATAGCGGCTAATCCGATTTTTCATGAAAAAACGAAACATATAGAAATAGATTGTCACTTTGTTCGTGATGCCTTGCAAGATGGAACAATTTCTACGTCTCATATTCGGACCGGTGCACAGCTAGCGGATATTTTGACCAAGGCTCTTGGTAAATCACAATTTTATTTACTCCTTCGCAAGTTGGGCATTTGCAATCTCCATGCTCCAACTTGAGGAGGAGTATTAGTGGAAAGAATATGTGAATATCTGGAAAGAATATGTGAATATCTTTGTGAATATCTGAAAAGAATATGTGAATATCTTTGTGATTATTCTGTAAATATTCCCTAGGCTAGGCTATGTTAAGATGAGTTGTATGATTGAAATACTCTCCTAACTTAGCTTATTTGCTACCTAGTTTAGCTTTGCTATTTAGGTAATTAGCTTTGTATATATCCCAAGGCTGTGGCCAAAAATCAATGAGAAGAAAAATCATTTTACACAAAACTCTTTAGAAATAACATGCAAATCAACTATGTATATAGTAAGTATTGGCAGACTAGTGTTTTATATTGGATGACTAGTAAGAAAGATTGGATGCAACTTGTAGTGGTGAATGATTCCTCATACTTAACCACTTTATAAGATTTGAAAAGGAACTCTAATCCGGCATTGCTTTCACTGAAAACAAATTACAACCAATGAATGAATCATTCATTTTTCCAACTTTTTCAATTTTGGAACAGGCTTTGTGATGCCTGCAGTTCCGGTAGAGCCACACTTGAAATTTAAAGAAGGCTCAAAGTACAAAGAATGGAGTAAACTATTATAGAATAAGTTGCAGCAATAACTACAGGAAAACCCTGTGCACTCGACTCACCACATCATTTATGCTTGCTCAATATTATTAGCTGCTTTTGATTGGATTATAACCCGAGCTCCTGATGAAAGTCTGTTAGAAGAAATGAGAAAAATTATCAATCCCACGAAGACTAAAGATATATCTTACTAACAATTCCATATCAGTCATCATAAATTGGGAAGGAAAAAGGAATTGAAACATAACTCTCTTCAATTTGGATCACTTTCCCTTCCCCTCTGAAAGAATCTCCTATCTGTGGCAGTATATTTGTTGAAGGGGTTTCACTGGTCACCTTAGTGCTACTATTTGGTCGTGAAGAATCAACCTCAGCTGAAGCTTTTGTACGCCCCTCTGAAGCAGGAGATTTCATGGTTTCTCTCCTTAATTGTTTACTCAAGGTAGCCTTAATGGATTGAGGAATGCATTTTGAATGTGTGAAATTTGTCTCCTTAATGTTCTCCTCAATTGGATTGGACGATGAGCAAGTCCTGCATCAATTGTCTTGTTAGCAGGACAATATAGCAATACAATTCAATTAGTTTCAAAAGTGTGACAATTTTAACAAAGAATGGACTGCTTTTCTAATTATCTTTGTGATGAACTCGATATTCAGTTAGGACTGAATATGTTGAGGCTAGGAAAATGTGCTGTGAACTAGGCAGAAAAATTAAAAACAAAGCAAAAAATTATATTTAAATGGGGGATCCTATTTATTGCACTGCCTACTTTTTCCACCCCACGTGAAAAGACAACAAACAATCAAATTATGTCCAGATATCCGGACAGGGAGTTTCAAATTCTACACCTTCAGAGATATTCTCACCACCTAGTGATTCAGTATTGACCATAAAAACTTGGTCTAAATATCAGAAATCTCCACCAGTGTAGACAAATTGAACTCTTCTATGAAATGAAGCATCACTTCAATGGTTGGATACAAACGACTGATTTTCTTCAAAAGAATATATCAAAATTGAGACGCCTATAGTTCAGGACAAAACCAAATTCTAGTACATATCATTTACTGGAGTTCATCAACTAAATAACCCTAAGTAAACTCCATACTCTTTGCAAACAAATTATTTCTTAAAACTTATAACCCCATGGTCTGGCAACAACTGAAAAGTTTTTGGAACCGAAATTACCTATCTGCATTGTATGAGGAAGAACGTTTCAGATCATTATGTCCATTTCCTTCACTGCCATGGGCCTTTGTCTCAACCAAGCTTCCACTGAAGTACTCCTTGTCCTCCATAGTCGAACTCAAACCCACTAACCTCGGTTTCTCTGATACATAATCAACCTCTCCCGACATGACTGAGCTAGAGAGAAATGGTGAAAAAACTTTTGAACTTGAAAACCTTGGTCTATAGCTAGGAATGAAATTGAAACTGTGATCCTTCACTGAGATTGATCCACAGGAGATAAGATGCATCAGTACATTCATAGACCTATTATTTGTACTCAATGGATTATCAACTTTTTCCTCTAGTATCCTGAAGCCGCTCGTCTTGCTATAGTCAGCTCTCATCAGTGACTCCAAAGTCCCTGTCCTCCAACCAGAAGAAGACGTGCTGGAGGATGGTGGAGGAGCAGAGATCTCATCTCTATAAAACTCAGGGTTCTCCTTTGCTTCTGAAACATTGTTTAGATCATTCTCCTTACATTTTTCTCTTACTCTAGATATTTTGATGATCTCTTCAGTTTGTGTTGAAGCATCAGCTGCACCAATCCCCTTGTAAACATTGTACTCTGTCAAGTTTCTAGAAGAACATCTAGAGAGATCGAGCGCAACTCTGGACTCTGGAGACATGGCAGAAGAACCAGTGCATTGATGTGGGGGAGAGAACTCTTCTTCTACATGAGATTTTGTTTCTCTCTTAATAATGTTTGATGTTGGTTGTTGTAATTGCTTTCTGTTTTGGAGGTTAATATTACTACTGGGAAGTGCAAGTTCTGGAAGAGATGCATCGTCATCGGTACTTAACCCTGTTACTGTTTATGTGCATGTGCAGTCAGAATAACAAAGAAGATGTAAGGATTTGGAACCAAATTTTTTCACTCAAGTTTATCATTCCTATATAGAGATTTCAAAATGTATTGAATGAGCTATTCTGAAATTTTTAACTTAATAAAATGTGGTTCAATTAAAAGTTAAAATTTTTCATTCACTTATGAAGTTTTTTTTCCCTATGGTACAAATATTGAAATGGGTTGAACTTCAAAGGAGTATCCATAAATTAACATTTAGGGTGTGTTTGGTTGCATGTAATCTTATTCCATGAGAATCTATAAGGGGACTACCTATATCTGAGCTACTTTGAGGTTCAATCACCAATCTATCATTAAATTTTGTGATCAATGGTGGAAATGGAAGTCTCATGAACATGAGAATCACGTGTTGCTGTAGGGGGAGCCATTATATTTTGTGATCAATGGTGGGAATGGAAGTCCTATGAACATGATTTGGGGGAACAAGGAATGTGATTCACATGTGATCGCTAAATCTAACGGTGCAATCTCAATTTAGCCCTAAATGTAGGGCTCCCCTCATAGATTCTCATGGAATAGAATTTCATGCAATCAAACACACCCTTAGTTTAAAAAATTCCACTTTTAGAAGAGGTACAATCGATAGATATCAAGGGGAAAAGCTTTCAAAGGTTCAGCCCAAGACCTATCACAATTCGTACCTCTTGTAGAATGAATGTTCTTCTAGAAAGCTTGAATATCAAGAGGAAACCCAGTGGGATATCAAGTTTGCAAGGAAGGAGTGTGCCAAACAATACACTGGCATAGGGGGTAAAGAAATATGATTAACTAATATTCTCAAGCTAATGGAGTACCAACTCAGTGGTATGCCTGTGGTGGATGGAATCACATGCCCAAGATTTGAACCCTACCAGCGGCATTTGGGGTGGGAGGGGTTAAGGGATTAAAAAAAAAATCTTCTCAACATTTTCTTTATTTGAATTATTTTTTCTTATTGATATAAACAAGTGGTACACAAACAGCCTCATTACACACCAATAAAGAGGTTTTTAATTTTACATAATGAGGTCTTCTCTGCCATCATGTGATCAAATGTAACCTTTATATTTAGACTACTTGAACCCAAATGTCCCGCCACAAAAGACACATTATTTCCATGGCAATCCTCCTGTCCTTCAGACTTCAGAGCACACTAAAGGATCCTCTTGTTTCTCTCAAGCCAAAATCCCCACAGATTGGGTGTGGGGCTAATGATTGTAGCACATTCTGTTTCTATAATGAAGGACCTTATCTGTTTTAAGGGAGATCATTCTCTCACATGTTGGAAATCAAGCCCACTCATTTAATTTAAACATTGGATTTTTCTTGTGTGTGCATTCATGGCAGTCACCATGAGAATTTACAGTAAGGTTATACCCATGCTACCCACCAATATATATATATACTGCATCCCCCTACTTTTGCTTAATATATGAAAATGCTAGTCCTTATTATAGTTCAAGCTTTTAGAAAAAGTGACAATTTACAATTTATCATCAAACTCTTGTAATTCGGTAAAACTATTGAAACGGGTTGCATTTCACTAAAAGCAACATGGTGAGGAAGCATACATCTATCTCTAGGGTATCTCTAAATCTTATCTAATGAGTAATAAAAGGCCGAAAAAAAAATTCAGTCTATCCTTTCCACTACTTCTGGTGCGGGACTTTACCTGAATGAGATTGTTCAATGAGCTCTGAACCCTTGAGAACATATTCGTGTCCATGAGCAGGAAGAATCAGGTCATCTTTGTAAAGGTCGTGCCAAACATATCCATTCTTATAACTTCTGCATTTAAGGTAAAAAAAAAAATTGGAGAATTTATGACAAATTGGATAAACCCAGGGATTAAATATTCTAGATATATCGTTATGTTAATCGGAATCAATCACAATATCATGAAGGAAACAACAAATTACTAGCGCTTTCACCTCTTGCAAGACCAAGCATACATTGCAGGCATGCCTCTTCCTCTCAAAACACTAAGACGTTCAATTACATCTGCAGAACACCTACTTTCAGAAATTCTAATCAACGACAAAATCAACAATAAGATCAACAACTCCTATTTCACCTCTCAAGTAGAGCCCGTCCGGAGACGAAAGCATAACTTCAATGAAATGCGGATGTTCAAGACGATGGTTCCTACTGAGATAGTAAACCACCTGAACCTTTTCAAATTGTTGCTTAGGCAATCTTCCCATCCACGCCATTTCATTCTCTGGACTCCTTTGCCTGCATTTCTTCATCTGCCTCTCCATTTCCCCTTCGAACTCACTTCAATCTAATAAAATAGATCACCTTATCATGAATCACTCTCGTATCTCAACCACTATACTGAAAGAAAGTTCAAATTTCTTCAAAGAAACACAAAACGATTAGATCTGAAGCTACAGTGACAAGAAACCAAACAAAACCAAATGCGTAACAATGAACTAGTCAGAAAAATAGAATCTCAACAAACGTGTAGAATTTGAAAACAAATCTGGCCCAATCACAAGTACATTACATACAGTGATATAGTGAAGTTCTCAAGAATTATTCAAAAGATTCGACACTGATGTGAAAAAGTCAGACGCGAGAGCTAGTGGTGTGTAAACGCATTGAATCTACCTGAAATGGAGAAGGAAAATATGTAGAATTTCGTTAAATAAAGAGCGAGCGAGTGTACTCATTTAATAGAGAGGTGGAATGGAATGAAAGTGAATTGAAGTGGTTCTTGGTTTGCTTTTTTTGCCGCCATGAAAGTGACAGACAGGACATTGAAGAAGAAGAAGGTTGTTTGAAATGAGAAGAAGAAATCATTGAAAGTGGCCGCTAGGAAAAGAATCAATTGGAGCTTTTTTGGGTTTAAGCTTTTTGCTTCTGTTTGGTTCGCTTTACACTCTTGAATGGGGCCCAGAGAGAAGACTTGTCTGTAGTGTGTACCATCTGTAGATCTTTAATGGTTGATTAACTTTTTGGGGAATTCTAATTGTCGATTATTTACCTTACCAGGAATTCTAAATGACGAGGAAATGAGCGAGGAAACCAGCGAGGGGAGTGAGGTGGAGGGGGGAGAACCATTCACCCCCCTCGGGATGCGTGCAAGATCCCGAGGGGGGTGAATGGTTCTCCCCCCTCCACCTCACTCCCCTCGCTGGTTTCCTCGCCATGTAGCAAAGCTCTTACCTTACTCATATGTTTTTGAATGTGCCAGATGAGCAAGGCCAGGGAGCGAGGGAGGCGTGAGGGAGGGCCCAACACCGCCGCCCATCTCGAGGAGGACAGGCGGTGTTGGTCCCTTCATCGCGCCTCCTTCGCTCCCTAGAATCAGGGGTGCCAGATTGTAATGAATTTGAATACTAGAGATCAAGATTGCATGAACAATTCTAGGCAGCCTCGATTTTGCTGTTCGGGGGCAAAATTTTTGCTCCCCATACAATTTTGATGGAGAATTTTTTGCAACAGTAAAGGCGTTGTGCTAGGGACTGGATTAAAGGTAGAATTTCGCAACAAGAGAGGAGAATGAGTCGTGCAATCAGTCCATGGATTGATCAATTGATAAGCTTCAATTGAATTTTGGGAACTCTCGACGGAAGAATGAACAGAAAAGTAAGGAAGTCGCCTAGGAAACAACTCGTCTTCCCTCCAGGTCACCACTTCACTTAATTGTGAGATTTTCTTATTAATTGGTGTGCTAATATGTTTGAATTTAATTTAGAGAGTGTTTGTTTTTGCTTTTGAATAGAGTCAGAAGTCTTAATAAGATTTTTAGTTTTGATCAGATGATTAGAATTAGGGTTGAACAAAAAGTCGACCAAACCGATTAAATCGACCGAGCCGATTGGTTCGGTTCGATTTCGATTTTAAAAAATTCAAAACTAAAGTGGTCGGTTCGATTTTCGGTTTTTATGTGATTTTAACCGACCATACTGAACCGATCGAATATATAATAAATAATATATATTTTATATAAAAATAATAATATAATATGTTTAAAATAGTCGATCGGTTCGGTTTTATTTCGATTTTGGTTCATATTCGTCGGTTTGGTTCAGTTACGGTTTGCATAAATTAGAATCGGATCGGTTTTGTTAATGGTCGTTTCGGTTTTAGTTCATATTCATCGGTTTTGTTCAGTTACGATTTGCATAAATTAGAATTGGATCAGTTTTGTTAATGGTCTGTTCGGTTTCGGTTTCGGTTTGAAATTTTTGGAACCGACCAAAGTAGGTTCGGTTCACGGTTTAGGTGAAAAATCAAACAGTCGGTTCGGTTTACAACCCCAACAGGGAGGTGCTGATCACTTAGATAGAACCGAATGATGACTCAAAAATTATTCCAATAGTAATCTTAAAATAATTTTGTAACAATAATTGTTAGGGGTGGGCATCCCATCCCGCGATCCCGATCCTGTCTCGTCCTGATATTTTCGGGTCTTAATGGGATTGAATAATTTCATCCCGATCCCGTCTCGATCTAGAATGGGATGGGATGGGATGAAGATTTTCAATCCCGCCAATCCCGTCCCGTCCCGAGCTAATTTTTTAATATTTATTATTAATATTTTTATTTATTTATTTTTATTCATATAAACTTACAGATGACTGACAGAAACTCATGATGTTTGCAGTGGTAACAGAAATGTTACTTCAAGAAATAAATATTCATTAAGCAAGAGAAAGATAGCAGACTGTTGCTTGGATTCTCAATAAAAGTGGCTCAAATTATTTAACTTCCAAATATTGATAATACCCAGGTGAAGATGAAAAATAACAATTAACTGAGTAATACATATTCATAAGGGAACATTCAGGGGCGGATCCAATAATTTGAGATGCCCCAGGCTGTAAAAATATTTTTTTTTTAATTACGATATATGTATTGATGGTAAACCATTATGAATATGTTAAAGCATTACCAATAGGTCTATATTTCTTCCCTAACAAAAGATGAAATGTCATTTTGTCAAGGAACCATGAATTTTGTTTCCCACAGTAATGAAATTGTAAAATCAGTTGGGAGACCATCACAACGACACAATACTCTTAGTGGGTCCCATTTATCATGTCATTTTCTAAAAGTCACCCACTCGACTTCATTGTTAGAGGATTTAGTGGCTACCCTTATATTTGCATGCCACATCTATATCTAATTATAAGAAAGTTATTTTTCACCCTCTTATATTATGATAATCTTCGCAGCAGTCACAAGCAGCACGTTGATCCCGTCCCGACCCGAACCCGTTTGGGATGGGACGAGGTCGGGATGGGGTTTTTCCCATCCCGTCCCGTCCCGATCCCGTATGAACGGGATGGGATAGGATGGGTATATCCCGTCCCGTGCCCACCCCTAATAATTGTTGCCCCCGTCTTCTTAAAAACAAGAATGGTTTAATTTTGATTGCACACCTTCATTATCTTCAACAAGTTTGTCGTTCTTTCTATCTTTACAGGGATTTCTTCAATTGTAAGAAACTTATCTCGTTTATCTCTTTCATATTTTTTTTTTTTCTGAATTTTTTAAGTTTTTTTTTCATCTCTCCAATTTTCCTTCTCATGTATATTTTTAAGTTTTCATTATGTAGCATGTAGGTTTCATAATGTAGCATGTAATTTTGAAAGTTTTAACAAATTGATCACCACCGTATAATGTCGAGTTTTCAACTCACCGCCTCTCCATTCCTATATGTGTCTCCTCAATGGGACAAAATGTCAAACAGATTCCATTCAGCACCTAAAAACAAACACATTTTAATTTTATAGCTTTTAATCAGCAGCCCATTCAGAAGCAAAACAAACAGTTCATTCAGAACTTTTAACTCCAGTTAAAAGTTAGCTTCTAAGCACTTAAAAAAACAAACGCCAACTTAGTGTTTTGAATTAAAATAAGTGATGATTAAAAAAAAAAAAAGTTGCTTATCTTTAAACACTAAAAAGTTGTTATCTTATATTTAAATCTTTGATCCCGTTAGGCTAAAAAGCTTACTCTCTTTGTAGTGAATTCAACTAACAATTTTTTGATAATTTTGATATTCAACATTCACATTTTTTTCTCCTAATTTTTTTTAATTAACCCATTGATTGTTGGTCGAAATACCATATTTTTTCTATTGATCTCAAAGTACATTAGGGTCGATTGGGTAGTTATGTATCATACACATATGAAGGCATTCATTACTATTATTGTTGTTGTAGTAGGTGAGTGGAAAAACATTTTTTCCCTAATTAATAGGAACTTTTTATGCATTTGTACTATTATTCTAAAGAAACAAATAAAATTTTTTTTATGATGTACTATTTTAATGCATTCATGACTTTAATATTGTTTTATGCATATACTAATAAACTCATCCCCCAATATCCCAGAGTCTGCTCAATGTGCTCCAGCCATTCATATTTCCAATTTTATTCTCCAATCATGTATATCCATCCCTTCCGGCCAAATTCGTGTCCTTTCGTTTAATAATAATAGTTGATGCAGTCGATTTTCGTACCCTGCTTTGACCTAATCCCGCTGACCTGTACAAGTAACGCACGTGAACCACAGACCACCATGGAGTGGCCGATGTCACTTCGATACTAAAGTCAGACGGGGCTATGATAAATGTGTAATGCTGTAACAGGAAATTTGTATCGTACTTTAGCTTACCAACCTCATGTCTTATTTATAGTGCAATGAATCCTGATTCGGCCAGGCCATTGTAGGCGTAGTTTAGGGAGGAGATATTTGTAGAGATCTCTCTAATTAGGAGTCGTGCTGTAGGAGACAAGTTTCATGTTAGCTATGTGCTTCTAGGTACGCGAGAGATAGTTCTCAGTCCAAGAGCAATCTGTAGAAGGGAGTTTTCCTGTGTGAAAGATACTCTGGTGTTTGCTTCCTAGTTGGAAGCAGAAAGCAGTTGTAGTTGCCTATCCGAAGCTGATCCTTGAGATACTTGCCTAAGGAGGGTTTATACTGAGGATAGTTGTGAGACGTGTGGGCCTAGCGTGTTGTGAGAATTCGGGTCCGCCTGGCGAACTTTGAGCGGGCTTAGAACCGTTTGGGCCGGATCAGCATTGGGCTGATGTTGGGGCCTGTAGTTCATCGAGATCGTCATGACACGTGTACGGCTCAGGGGTATGACATTTTTATGTATCGTCAGCTACCCCCCCCCCCCCCGGGTTAATGGGGCGTTAAGTCGGTCCACTGACTCTTTGAAAAGACAACTGTACCGTCGTGATGATTGGACTCGAAGCGTTCATCTTGGGCGGTGCATGACATTAATAAGTACGCGACTGCTCAAGAAGGAAAAGTGCAGTTTGTCTTCCCTATAAATATTCACCATCTTGAGGAGGATTTCTTCATTGTTATTCGTGTTATCTTTTTGAATTGTAGTATTTGTTCCATCTTATAATGGTTGACAACGTTAAATATTCTTCTAAGAACCTGTTATCCCTTGATTGTATAAATTTCTTCGAAGATAGTTTGTTCGACGAAAATGAGTTGATCAGGCTTCGTAGTTTGTACCGCCTCCCGGAAGATTTGCAAATTGTTCCACATTTGGAGTTTTAGGTCTGACTGTGCCTCCTCATGAGTTCATAGGCTTGCACTGAGGCATGTTCGAGTCTGAGCTCTAGCTTCCAATGCCAGATGATGTTTAGCGTTTCCTTACTCATCTTCGAATTCCTCCCGCGCAAATGGCGCCAAGCGAGTTCAAGATACTGCTCGCGATTCTCCTGAGGGCCCATGATGCTATCCTTTGCTTATCTTTGTCTGTGATTCATCACCTGACTGAGGCTCGGCTGAATTCAAGGGGTATATGTGTGTTGAAGTGCCCTCCTTGTCTGCAACTGGCGGCAGGCAAAGCCGAATCTTGGGGGAATAAATGGTTATTTGCTTCGGCGAATTTTGGTTACTTCAAGCTCGGAAGTCGTAGAGTGTCTCGATACTTCCAATTTGATCTTTGTGAGTCTTTTGTTTGTCGGGATATGCATGTTTATGTATGTCCCTTCTGTGATACTGGTTCTGACATCGTTCTTTCGTTTCAGGGAGGTTCGTTCTTCCATCTCTCAGCGAAGAAGAGAATCGGCTATAAGAGGAGTTTCTCAAGCTTCCATTGACTTTCGTTGAGGAGGTCGTAATGCCGGGAAATGTTTCACGCTGTGGTCTGCTACGGTGTTCTTATAATGCTCATCCCATGTCAGATTCACCGACTGAGGGAGTGATTGCTCGTCGCTTGAGGAAAAGAGGTATTTCCTTGCCCAATCCTTCCGGGTTCGATGAATTGGAGGCGAACATACCTCTTGTTGTTGTTCCGAGGAAGATGCAAACTTCTGCCAGGGCGGCCTCTACCCCTATTATGTCACGGTCTGCACAGGTGACACCCGCGAGGGGTCGCGGCCTTGGAACGGCTACTCACACCCCGGAGCTACATGGTACCGTCTTGTTGCATCTCGAAGCCCGTGGAAGGGTGCTTGGTTTGGAAAAGGCCTTCGCGAACTTGTGGACTTCATATTCGGGCACTTTTTACCAGCCGGACTCTTTGGAAAGTAGGTTGCAGGCTTCTAGCATTATTGTTGATCGTGAGGGCATGGAGGCCGAAAGGAAGTGAGTGGAGGCAAAATGGGTCTTCGAAAGGCAGCTGCTGGAAGCCGCAATTGATGAGGGGCTTCACCGCGCTCTGGAGGAGGAGCGGTTGCTGGCAGATGAACGTTCGCATTATGAGGCCATGTTGGGAGCAGTGGACTTCGACGTGTCAGGCAAGAAGCCCTTTATCTCATCTGAGGTTGTTCGTGGTAGATTGGAGCTCCTGGAACTGATTAGGGAGGAACATCCTCATACTGATCTTGATTTCGCTCCTGGAGGGAGCTGATTAAGGAAGGCTGCTTTCGGACCGATCAATATAGGGGAGGGTTCCGCGAGGCTTACTAATGAGGATGATGCTTCTCCTTAGAATGATTGTAATGTTGTCTCTCGGACAAAATATATAGACATGTTTTTTAGTGAAAGTGTTGTTTTTGTCTCATATTGTCGTGTTTACTTTAGTCGCTTTGTAGACCGTAGAGTTTTTTACCACTAGGTGGAATGCTTGTCTTTGTCAGTTGAAATATATTGTTGTTTTAGATTGTAATGTCGTCGATGTATACTTTCGTATTTTTACTAATCTATTTTTTAAACATTCGGTTGACCAATCGTTGGTAAGTAGCTCCAACATTTTTCAAGCCGAATGGCATTACCCTATAGCAATATATTTCTCTTTCCGTCACAAAAGAGGTTTTCTCTTGATCTTGGGGGTGCATCAATATTTGATTGTAGCCTAAATAGGCGTCCATGAAGTTGAGTAGGTCGTGTCCCAAAATGGCGTCTACGATTTGATCTATGCAAGGGAGTAGGAAGTTGTCCTTTGGGCAGACTTTGTTTAGGTCAGTGTAGTCTACGCACACTCTCCACTTCCCATTTTTTTCTTTTTTGCCAACCAAAAGGGGTGTCGCGTTTCCTTGATCATGTATGCATCGAGTAAATGTTGTACTTCCTCGTTTATGATAGCGTTCCTTTTTGGCGCCACGAGTCTTTTATTCTGTCTGACGTAGGGCTGAAAACCGAACCGACTTAGGTCGGTTTTAAAATTTTCAAACCGAAACCGAACCGACCATTAACAAAACCGATCCGAAACCGAACCGATTCTAATTTATGCAAACCGTAATCGAGCCGAACCGACTAAAATCGAATCAAAACCGAAATAAAACCGAACCGACCGACTATTTTAAACATATTGTATTATTTATATATAAAATATATATTATTTATTATATATATTCGGTCGGTTCGGTTTGGTCGGTTAAAATCACATAGAAACCGAAAACTGAACCGACTACTTCGGTTTTGAATTTTTTAAAACCGATCCGAACCGAATTTAAACCGAACCAATCGGTTCGGTTTAGATCGGTTTAATCGATTTGATCGGTTTTTTGTTCAGCCCTAGTCTGACGATTTTCTTTGAAGGGTCAACTTCGAGGCGATGAGTAATTATCGACGGATCGATCCCGACCATATCGCACATGGTCCAGGTGAAAATGTCCTGGTTACGCTGTAGCAGCTCCGTAAGTTGCTTCGCCACTACCTTGCTTAGGCAGGAATTTATCTAAATGGCCTTACTATTTTGAGGGCTATCGAGGTAGGCCATAACGGTTTCTTTATCTGGTTGTCCGACATTGGGTCGGCCTCGAGGGCTTACCGGTGCCTCATTACCTGGTGTCGGTCGTTCTTCTTCGATGCTTCGAGTTGAACAGAGGGTTGTCTTAGCCGTTGGATTGGCTGCCTGTTGAGGATTGTCGAGTGGCATAGTCGTCGTGTATTGGCATTCCCTGGCCGCCAAGTGATCTCCTCTCAATGTACCGACCATTTGATTCGTTGGGTACTTGATGCATTGGTGCAGAGTGGAGACTGCTACTCCCATCTGGTGTATCCAGGGTATTCCCAAAACTGCATTGTACGCCGAAAGCATGTCAATTACTACGAACTTTTGAAACTGGGTTTTATGAGTTGGTTGTTCTCCTGTTATTATTGTCAGCTTGTATCTTTCCCACGTGGAACCATTTTTTTCACTGAAGTCGGTCACTGGATGACCATCAGGACTTAATGTTGATTCGTCTAGTTGCATGTTGCGGAGCGTACGGAGGAAAATGACGTTCATTGAGCTCCCGATATCGACCAGGGACCTTCTTACCTCCCAACCTGCCAAGGAAACTGTCACCACTAGGGCATCGTCATGCGGGAGTTGTATGCCCTGGAGATCTTTCTCCGTAAATACCAGAGGCGCAGATGGGCCTTGCTTTCGACCATGTTGCGTCGGCTATTCGCCATGTATCGCATGGATCCTCATATCTCATAGAACCATTTTTCTGGACCTGTTGGATAGCTCAAACTCGGAATGTGCTCCGTGAAACACATGTATTTTGTTGACCTATGGCTCACCGGGTTCAGTTCTTTTCTGTTCCACTCTCACGACGGTGAAGTCTTATGCTTGCTTCGTCAGGTCTGTCATGTTCACCGGATGGTCTAGCCTCAAAAAGTTAATGAAGGCCGAAACAGCTGTTGTATCGTTGCACGTGTGGACGGTGGTTAACTCATTGTTAAAGCGGGTTAGATATGTCTCGAGTGTCTCGTCAGGCCTTAATTATAGACAGAGCCTGGTGCATGAAAAGAGATCGTTCATTCGAGGTTCAATGGTGTTGTCGTCGGCGCAAGATCGTGAGTTGGATGCCCGTGCATGACAAGAACTACTGAAAGGGGCAATACAGGGACGGCTTGAGCGTTGGACGCGTCCCCTTGTTCTTCGTTGTTGCGTAACCTGGTGGTCATCATCTCTCTGTGTTTTTTAAAGGAGGCGACATTTAGTGTAAAGTTACGAACTATGTCATCCCCACAGGCGGCGTCAAACTGATGCAGTCGATTTCCGCTCCCTGTTTTGACCTAATCCTGCTAACCTGCACAAGTAACACACGTGAGTCACAGATCACCGTGGGGTGGCCGATGGCACTCCGATGATAAAGTAAGATAGGGCTTTAAGGAAGGTCTAATGTTGTAATGAGGAATTTGTAGGGTACCTTAGCTTACCAACCTCATGTCTTATTTATAGTGCAAAGAGTTCTGGTTCAACCGGGTCATTGTAGGCATAGTTTAGGGAGGAGATCTTTGTGGAGATCCCTCTCTAATTAGGAGTCATGCTGTAGAAGAGAAGTTCTCTGTTAGCAATGTGCTCCTAGATGCGCAAGAGATGGTTCCCAGTCCAAGAGCAATCCGTAGAAGGGAGTTTCCATGTGTGAAAGATATTCTGGTGTTCGCTTTCTAGTTGGAAGCGGAGAGCAGCTATAGTTGCCCGTCAGAAGTTGATCCTCAAGATACTTTCCTAAGAAGGGCTTACGGATATTGAGGATAGTTGTGAGACGTGTGGGCCTAGCGTGTTGTGATAGTCCGAGTCCACCTGGCAAACTGAAGTGAACAGGCTTAAAACCGCTTAGGTCGGATCAGCATTGGGCTGATGTTGGGGCATGTAGTTCCTCGAGATCACATGACACATGTACGACTCAGGGGTGTGACCGTTTTTATGTATCAATAATAATAATAATAATAATAATATATTATTATAATAATAATAATAATAATAATAATATATTATTATTATTATTGATAATACATCAAAATAGACCAATCATCACGACCATACATGTGGCGTAAGGTCTCATCATGAGAATACAGCGCCTGATCCATTGGGCCAGCTCATAAAGCTCGTAAAGAATGATGTCAATTATAGAGGCCTAGACTAGGCCCACCACTAAGGAGACATAAACAAGATCTGAATCCAGGCCCAAATGAGTCGAAGCCCAAATCCAGGCCCGATACGCGTTCTCTCATAAAGAAGAAGGACGTTGCACCAAGAAAGAGCCATGGAGGGACTTATGCCTCCACGAGCGCATCTCCATTAAGGAGGAGACTGTTACAGAAACATCTCCTTCTATTACACCTCACATGCTTAAGTCACGCAGAGAGTTAACCACAACCATTACAAAAGGTAAAGGGAACATTCGACAAATGTATGCAACTTTAACTAAGTTTTGTTCAGATATACATCCTTCTTCCAACAGAGTTACTCACTTAAGCCTCAGATTGCCTTCAGTCACAAAAAAGGTGGTCCTTGGTAGTCTAATAGTTGTTTTTTAGGTCAAACTCATAGGAGGAGGATTTTTGGACGCATCAGTTTGGCGTCGTCCGTGGGGAGCGACATGTTTTCCTTTCAAAAAATAAGATTCACAGTGACAAAGCTCGCACAAATCGAGCAGAAGATCAATAGAATATTCCACAAATCTTCAAGTTGGAGACATGCTATCCAATACTGACCCAAAGACAACCATCGAAACAAATCTCACCTATTGGAAGGGAGCTCCAGTGGGTAACAGTTCAGACATCTATGACATCATGGGGAATTCCCTCGGATCCTACAAGTGGAGATGCTCATGGCTCAGATGAATAATGTGCTCGAAATGTGATCGAGACGATAAATAGGATCATTCGAGACATGCAGGGCAACAAATTTCGAGAGGAAATCACCCAGCTTAAGAGACACCGAGCTGACAATAGCTCCAAATGCAATCAGGAAGCATCCAAAAGTCTATAACCAAATAAGCCCAAATATGAAAGAACATTCTCAAATAAACCAAATAAGTCAAAGCGAGATTCTTGAAGCAGTGGCAAGACGAGAAGATGTCAAATGGTCGTCGAAGATGAGAGGAGATCCGGAGAAGTGGAACAAGAGTCGACATTGTCTCTTCCACAACGACTACAGCCATGATACCGAAGATTGTTGCAGCCTAAGAGACGAAATTGAACGCCATATCGAAGAAGGACGACTCAGAGAGTTCGTCAAACTTGAGGGCAAAGTAATCATTTCAAATGAGCAAGCAAAAGGAAACAATCTACGTCTTGCATGCCACAGGCGGAGAAAATGAGCAGTCCAATCGATCCAGAAAGCGCATAGTCAGAGACCTGCGCACAAAGATCAGATTCCAATAATCATCTGTGCAGCGTGCATTGACAATGCAAATGACTCTAACCTTCTCGAACGAAGATGCTGATGGAGTTAATTTCCCACACAATGATGTTTTAGTGATTTCGGTCATGATAGCTAAATGGGAAATCAAAAGGGCATTGATCAACACCGGCAACTCAACAAACCTGCTAAACCTAACAACTTTTCGAATGATGCAGTTCACCACTGAGATGCTCTCACCAAGCGATCGGTCTATGGTAGGTTTCAGTGGGGAGCAATGTAACCCACTAGAAATGATCCGACTACCAGTTGAAGTGGTGAACCAGGGAAGCAACGAGTGTTAATGACAAACTTTCTCGTCATCGACGCTCCTGCTGCGTACAACATGCTACTCAGTAGATCATGGATACACAAGATGGGCGCAATATTCTCCACACTATGCACCAATGTGTGAAGTACCATACCGACAACATCATCGGAAGAATAAAAGGGACCAACCAGCTGCCCGAGAATGTCATTTTGCTGCTATAAAGACTCCCCACAAATAGCAATTACCGCAACAACTGGAAGAGTCTTCATAGCAATCTGATGAAACAATTTCAGATTCTCCAAACGAAAATATGGCTCCAACCAGTCCACGAGATTGACCTAACAATGGGCAACCAAAAGAAGAAACGATCGAGGTCTACTTAGACGATGAAGAATAAAAGATAGTCCGAATCGGAACAAAAATCCAACTTGAACTCGCCAAGGAACTGATCCAACTGCTGAAAGATAACCAAGATATCTTCGCATGGACAATGAAAGACATGGTGGGAATAGATCCATCCATCATCTCCTACAAATTGCAAGTGAATCCAGATAAGAAACCTGTTCGACAAAACAGAAGATTGGTGGCTTCAGAGCGCAATCAGGCGATAAGCGAATAAGTGCACCGACTGCTCAGCGCAGGGATGATAAGAGAAGCTCATTATCCGTATTGGTTGGCAAACACAATATTAGTAAAGAAGAACAAAAAATGGAGGGTACGCGTAAAGCATGTCCCAAATACAACTTTCCACTTCCATGAATAAACCAAATAGTGGACGCAACTGTCGGGCATGAGATGTTGAGCTTCATGAACGCGTACTCCGGGTATAATCAAATACAAATATATCCCCGACCAAGAAAAAAAAATCTTTCATAACAGAAAGGGGGACGTACTATTATCGAGTAATGTCGTTCGGATTAAAAAATGCGGGAGCAACGTATCAATGACTAGTAAACAAGATGTTTAGAGATCAGATCGACAAAACGATGGAAGTTTACATCGACGATATGATCGCCAAAAGCTCACGCAGAATAGACCATATTACGGACCTTGAACAGGCTTTCTCCCGACTTCAGAAATACAAAATGAAATTGAACCCAAAGAAATGCACCTTTGGGGTAGAGTCAGGAAATTCCTCGGGTATATGGTCAACCAACGAGGAATTGAAGCCGATCCAAAGTAGATACAAGCGCTTCTCGACATGCAATCACCGACAAACATAAAAGGTGTTTAGAATCTTAACGGAAGGATAACAGTTCTAAACAGATTTATTTCCAGGTCATCAGACAAGTGTCTGTCTTTCTTCAAAATCTTGAAGAGGAACAAGACATTTGAATGGAATGACGAATGTGAAAGAGCCTTTCAAAACCTTAAGACATATATGCGAAGCACGAAGCTACTAACAAAACCAAAGGAGAAACATTGTATCTGTACCTATCTGTGTCCAATCACGCGGTGAATCCAACGCTGATACGAGAAGAAAAAAGGGGTGCAAAAACCAGTGTACTACATCTGCAAAATCGCCCCACAGTTAGTGAATACTTGAACGTACCCACTAACTAAGAAGGCAGTAGCCGATGATACATCAAAATAAGCCAATCATCATGACCGTACATGTGGCATAAAGTCCCATGACGAGAATACAACGCCCGATCCATTGGGCCAACTCATAAAGCCCATAAATAATGATGCCAATTATAGAGGCTCAGACTAGGCCTATCACTAAGGAGACGTAAATAGGATCCGAATTCAGGCCTAGACAAGTCGAAGCCCAAATTCTGGCCCAGACTAGTCAAAGCCCAAATCCAGGCTCGATACGCGTTTTCTCGTAAAAAAGAATAACGTTGCACCAAGAAAGAGCCATGGAGGGACTTATGCCTCCATGACGTATCTCCATTAAAGAGAAGACTGTTACAGAAACATCTCCTTTTGTTGCATCTCACATGCTTAAGTCACACAGAGAGTTAACCACGACCATTATAAAAGGTAAAGAGAACATTCGACAAAGGTATGCACTTTTAACTGAGTTTTATTCAAATTTACATCCTTCTTCCAACAAAGTTACTGTCTGAAGCATCGGAGTGCCTTCGGCCACAATAAAGGTGGTCCTTGGCAGTGTAACAACTGTTTTGCAGGTCAAACTCACTGAAAGACAATTTTTGAACGCATCAATTATTATTATTATTATTTTCCCTCAATTTTATTTATTTATCATATGACATAATCCAACATTATACACAAGTGCAACATTGTCCACAGTCGAGACATTCCTCTCTAATTGATGTGTTTTGGATATTGATGGCTTGGGAAATATGACGATAATAATAGATTGAAGAAGATAATTTATGTATTGATAAACAAACATCCTTATAGCTTCCTCTTAACATTAGAATTTTGTAACATTAAAAATGTGTCATAAAATGTCACTTGTTGTGTCATTGTTTGGATATTAAGAAGATAATTCAATAACATTAATAATGTTTCACTGTTTGGATATTAAAAATGTGTCATAAAATTTGGATATTAAGAAGATAATTTAATAACAAAACGACCCCGTAGTGTTTGAGCATAATCAATATTATCCCACATTTTTGCTATTCTTACCTGTTCATCCTCTACTCTTTTTTCAACTTGTTTTCTTTTTTCATTTATTTCTTGCATTTTAGAATTTTTCAACTTTAGATTCCCTGACTTTTTTTTTTATTCTTATCCAATTTTAAAATTTAATTTCCTTAAAAGACAGAGGTTTGCTAAAGATCGGTCCCAGTGTAAAAAATATTACTATTTCAAATCGTTATATATAATACAAATATTTATTTTCAAAGTCAATTATCTAGCCTAACTCTATATAAAAATCAATATATGCATAAGACGAATATCTAATTTCAAAGTTTCAAATCCAAAGGTTAATCGTACTCTGACAACTTTACGTAAGGCCGAGTTTGGTTTTTTGGGGTGATAGTGGAAAAGTTACAAATAAGTCACCCTATTCAATGCTATGCATGGTTGCTTGGTAACCTCTAGTTTGATCAGGGAAACCACAGAAAATGAATCTGCTAATGAAAGTTGCAGATTCAGTCAAAAGGAAGAAACTTTCGGTGTTGGTTATCCAATTACAAAAATGACCCCACAGGCTATCGCTATCGCTTTCGCTTCTCTCTAAAATTGTAGTCATGGTAAAATCTTGGTTTATTCAATCATCAAGGACTCGCAAACACAAATTATCTATAAATATAATCTAAATAATTGCAGGCGTGTTATTCATGAGAAATGGAAAAAGCCTACAAGGGTTTTACTGGGCTTGTTCATATGATACCTAAGCTAAGTAATTATAGGATACCTATGAGAATTCAATTTGGGTCTCTCCATCTTTTTTTTTTTTTTATTTAATTGATTTTTTTATTAATTTCATTATTTCTCAATTGATTTATTTATTTCAATTCAAGTTCCCAATCAGAAAGAAAATACTTAAATTAAACCAAGTATTTCCATATTGATGCATCTGATATTTTTGCTTCGACAAAGTGATGAAGAACGGATGTGCAAAAATTAGTGATCCTCATTTGCAGTCTTCTGTAATTAGAATATTGAATATTCGATATAGAACATCTATGTCCCAAGACCAATAATCTTGAAGAATGAACCGTGGTAGAGGTGTAGTGACATAGTCATCATCTCAAATAGTGGGATGACTTATCACTATAATGAATAACATATGAATAGTAATAAGTAGAATTCTTATTGATATCAGAACTCATGGGGAAGAAAATAGTTGCAATGACTCTCTTCGCGGTATTCCTATCTATTATTTTGGACATCATAATTGGGATTGGTGAGATAAAATATCTATGTCCCGGAACCAATACTTGGTCTTGGGCATATACAAATACTTGGAATTGTTTGAACAACTTGCGCAATCGTCAACCTCTTGCCAATTGATTTTGAGTAGCTTTATTCAGATCATAAGTGAAATTGTGCGAAAGCTTATAACTCTGCAAATTGAGCCATCCGTGCTTCCAGACATGCTGAACTCCAAAAATCTTGTACAGTTAAAAGGAGGGCATTGTTCATCTACATCTATTCCAATGAGCTATCTATCGAATCGTTGCAATTGATGTTCAATCTCGAAGAGAAGGAAGCGATCTTCGGAAAGTGAGTTTTCATTCCCAGTGGATGAACAAAATACCAATCCATTCCTATGGAGCATCCAGTAACAAGAAGATTTAATTGGAAATATCGACAAATAACATCCAAATCTGGATCAATCCCCGCAAAAACATCTCTGAACAAGGTTCTATAGCCATTACATATAGTTAAGTTGACCCCCTAACTCTTTTTTTTTTTTTGGAAGTTTCTAAATTATTCGTTTGCTTTTCTTTTATCATTATTTTGCATAATCACAAACAACCGAATTATGTAGTATGAATCAAATCAATACAATTCTTTTGAATTTCGAATAATATTCAAGATTCCCTGTTTTCAATTATCTAATAAATCACTTATAAAAGTAGATTATCTCCGTAATAATTATGACTCGTCCCTTTCACCAATTTTTCTTTTGATACAGGATCATTCAAATCAAGTTTCTTTATTATTAGGATAGGTGAATTCCTATAGATCCATCCCCCGAGATATTTGAGAATCACCGCCCATAAATATCTTGGTGTAGATATGAGATAATCCTTTGTATGAGACAAAAAAGATTAGCACTCACTACACATATGGGTGTTTTACTCTGTCTTCGCTTCAGAAAGGTCAAGCCGAGACGATCGATTCATCTCTCTATTTTCTGTGAAGGGGGACACGAAGCATGATCTAATTCCTAGTATGGTATTCTTATTTTCTTTTTTCTTATTGTTTTATATTTTTTCTTTATTGTCCCAAGCCCGGATAAAGGAGGAGGGTTGGTGTTAGGCTTGTGATAGCCAACCGTAAAAAACCCATCACATCCCTTTTCATGGATATTGGTTCAAAAAGATTAATGCAGAAGGATAGGGCGTCCCCCGCTATAAGCGACGCGCTGCACCTACGCTCGGGTGTAGTGACAAATGAGCAAGGCGCGCTGCAGCGGCGCCCGACTGTAGTGTTAAATAGGCAAGGGTTCTCGCACCTTTCTGGACGGGGGCGAGTAAAGAAGCTAGTCCAGGTTAGAGCTAGAGATAGAATGATTAGATTAGCCTCTTGGAACATAGGAACCTTGACGGGAAAGACAATAGAATTAGTGGATGTCATGCGTAGGAGGAAAGTAAACATAGTTTGTCTTCAAGAGACAAAATGGAAGGGGAACAAGGCTAAAGATTTAGGAGGAGGGTTCAAACTCTTCTATTCTGGTAAAGATGGCACTAGGAACGGGGTGGGAATAGTGGTAGATAAAGTTTTTAAAGATGCAATAGTCGACGTTAGGAGGTTTGGGGATAGAATCATAAGTATTAAATTAGCTTTAGAACTAGAGATAGTGCATGTTATTAGTGTGTATGCACCCCAAGTGGGTTTGGACGAGGAGACTAAGAAGGATTTTTGGGACTCTTTAGAGGAGTTAGTTTTTGGAATTCCCTCTTCCGATAGGGTTTTCCTAGGCGGGGATTTGAATGGCCATGTCGGTAAGGATAGAGTTGGGTATGAGAGGGTACATGGAGGTCAAGGCTTTGGGGATCGAAACACTGCGGGGATTTCTATTCTAGATTTTGCTTTAGCTCAGGATTTTGGGATCGTAAATACTTTTTATAAGAAGAGGGCAGATCACTTGGTGACCTTTGCGAGTGGGCATAATAGAAGTCAAATTGATTATTTTCTTGTGAAGAGACACGATTTAGGTAGGTGTAAAAATTGTAAGGTTATACCAGGAGAGTGTCTGACATCCCAACATAGGCTGTTAGTTCTCGATTTTTGTCTTAAGAGTAGGGGTCGTATTGCTATAGAACAGGTTAGACCGAGAATTAAGTGGTGGACCTTACAGGGAGATGTGTGCCAAAGATTTCGAAAGAGGATTTTGGGTGGCCAGTCAGTTTCAGAGGGTGGGGAGAATCTAGAACCAAAGGATAAGACTAGTAGCGCGGATCTTTTCGAACATTTGGCAAACCGAATAAGAAGATGTGCGAAGGAAGAGTTAGGACAGGCCGAAAGAGGAGGTTTCTATGGTAAGGAGACATGGTGGTGGAACGCGGATGTGCAACAAACCATTGCGGAAAAGAAAAAATGCTTTAAGGCGTGCCAAAAAGATAGGTGCCTAGAGTCCTATGAGCTTTATAAGCAGGCTAAGAAGTTGAGTAGTAGAGCAGTAGGGGAAGCTAAGAAGAGAGCGTATGATGCTCTTTATAATAGGCTAGGTACGAAGGAAGGGGAGAAGGATATTTTCAAGATAGCGAAGGCTAGAGAACGAAAAACTAGGGACTTGAGTCATGTTAAGTGTGTTAAGCATGAGGATGGAAGAGTCTTAATGCAGGATAAAGCTATTTTAGATAGATGGAAGGATTACTTTTGGAACCTACTCAATGGAACACATGTAGGGGAGTTAAACTTGGAGGGGTATGCTTCACAGGAAGGGAGAGATCGCGTGTTCCATCGCAGAGTTAGTGCCACAGAAGTGAGAGAAGCTTTAAAAAGAATGAAGACAAGGAAGGCCGTTGGACCGGATGATATACCAATTGAAGCATGGAAATGTCTGGGAGAAGTTGGGATTCAATGGCTAACTAAGCTATTTAATAGGATTTTGGAAACTAGAAAAATGCCAAATTCATGGAGGCATAGCATTGTGGTACCAATTTATAAGAACAAAGGGGATATCCAGAATTGCTCGAACTATAGAGGGATAAAGCTTATGAGTCATACGATGAAACTTTGGGAGAGGGTTATAGAACAAAGACTTAGGAGTTTAACCACGATTTCGGAGAATCAATTTGGATTTATGCCAGGTAGGTCTACTACGGAGGCCATCTTCCTGCTTAGGCAAACTGTAGAAAAATATCGAGAGGCACGTAAGAGTTTGCATATGGTTTTTATTGATCTGGAGAAAGCATATGATAGGGTCCCCAGGGAGTTAATTTGGTGGGTGCTTGAAAGGAAGAAAGTGTCTCAATGTTATGTCGGTATCATTAAGGATATGTATGAAGGGGTTGTAACAAGTGTTCGCTCAGTAGGTGGGATGTCTAGTGAATTTCCAGTGACAGTAGGACTACATCAAGGGTCGGCGTTAAGTCCATATCTCTTTGCTTTGGTCATGGATGAGTTGACGAGACATCTGCAAGAAGATGTACCTTGGTGCATGTTATTTGCAGATGATATTGTCTTAATGGATGAGACTAGTGCAGGTTTAGGTCAGAAATTAGTTAAGTGGCAGGAGGCTTTAGAGAGTAAAGGTTTTAGAATTAGCCGTTCGAAGACGGAGTATCTAGTGTGCAACTTTGGGTGTGAACCAAGAGGGAGAAGTCATGCAATTGAGATCGAAGGTGTCGAGGTCCCAGAGTGTGAGGCTTTTCGATATCTAGGGTCTATAATTCAAAAGAATGGGGCTATTGGAGCAGATGTAGACCACAGGATTAAAGCTGGTTGGTTGAAATGGCGAATGGCGTCAGGAGTATTGTGCGATAGAAGGATGCCTGCAAGGCTAAAAGGGAAATGCTATAAGACAATTGTTCGACCAGCCATGCTATATGGTTCAGAATGTTGGGCTACTACGGGACAACATACGCATAGGATGGCAGTAGCAGAAATGCGTATGTTAAGGTGGATGTGTGGTAAAACTCGTAAGGATAAGATTAGAAATGAAAGAATTAGGAGATACTTAGGTGTAGCGCCCATAGAGGAAAAAATTAGAGAAAGACGTTTAACTTGGTTTGGTCATGTGCGGAGGAGACCGAGCACGGCACCAATTAGAAAATGTTTAGATTGGCAAGTTAATGGAGGGTGTAGACGGAGGGGACGACCGTTGAAAACTTGGATGAAGACGGTGAATGAAGATATCATTGAGCTTGGATTAGGTGAGGAAATGTGGGAAGATCGCATTGCTTGGAGAACCAAAATTCATGTAGCCGACCCCGAAAATCTCGGGAATGGGCTTTGATGATGATGATGATGATGATGATTGTTTTACATTTTGACCCTGCTTATTCGGTCCGAACCAAGGAATCCCTTGCTCATCCTCCTCATGTTCATGATCAATGATACGTTTGCCTCGAAATGACCTGGCCCAATGGGGAAATCCCAATTCATTGGGCCTTTCGATACAATCAATTGCATATAATTTACTATTGTTATTTTCTATTTTTCTAGGTTTATTGGAACATCTTCAATGAACTTCTATCAAAAAATATATATCTATCTTCATTTGAACATTGGAGCAAAGTACCCGTTTGTCATTTATACGAATAGAACATGGATTCTGCTTACTAGTTGAGTTTCAAACTTTTATGTTATGAAATGGAAAAACTCGCGTTAGACGCGTGAGAACTCAATGGGACTTTTTCCTCCCTAAATGTGTCACTGTTTGTAACAGTCTAATGAAATTTGTATTTTAATAATATTTGATGTATCATATAATTTTTTTAATTTAATATTATTGTTATTATTTTTTTTAGGCATATGCAAACACACAAAAATAGAAATAACTACAAAATACCACCGAACTCTTTTGCTTTTGCGTGATTTGAATTTTTCATTTGATATTAAAGGATGTTGAAAATTTTAATTACATTTTTTTTATCATGTATAGATTGTACTAATTGTACAAGCACATGGTTAAGATGTATATGAATCTTATCTAGTGTAGTCCTTGAGACACGAGCTTGACCTTTCAACTGTCTGGACAACTCACTAACTCTAACCTAATAAGTAAAACGACTATATAGTTATGGATGCTTGAGATGAGCCCTATTCAAACCAAGTCCAGACCAAAAAATTATTTTGCATCAGTGTTTGATACTAATTTTCACTTACTTGAGAAAATAGCCTTGTTGTCTTTTGATGACCATATAAATACTCATTTTCACTCACTCGAAGAAAGTAGCTTTGTTGTCTTCTGATGACCATTATAGATGTAAACCTCTGTTGTTTTGTTTACGTCCACTTCAAAACCCTAGAAGAGAACGAGAGAAGAAAGAAGACGTCATGAATATGAGGTCCTCTTAATGAACAAAAAGTGGTATTTAGTTCGCAGTAAACGAATGAGTGACGTTTGGTTCAAAGTCTTCTTCTACTTTGTGTTTTACCCTCAAAGCTCAAATAATTGTCCTATTTAGCTTTAGAGCTAGGCCATTGGAGACACTATTCACGGTTAAAAACACGAATTTGATAGATCAAATCAAATTGGTGGGACTAATATCAGACCCGGATTTAGACAAAACCCATCACCCATTTTGAATTTTAGTCCCAGCAGGTTACAAACCAGACCAAAACGTCCCCAAACCAAACTGGTGCGTGGCTTGGTTCAGTATAAGGCTAACCGGCTAGGGCACGCTAACACCCCCATTTTCCCGCCACTTCCGATATATACCCATCGATACCATCCAACGCATTAAAATGATCGTCCGCACTCCCGCCAGAGCCCTAACAGCCTCTCTCACTTCAACTCAATCTCTCCGCATTTTCTCGTCCTTCCTCATCCCAACCTCTCCTCTCAAACCCTCTCTTAAACATTTCATCAAACACTCTGTGCGCTTCCTCTCTTCAAACCCTAAAATGTCCGAACCCAAGCGCACAGTCGCCGACGTCCTCATGGGCAACGCCCGTGCCGCGGCCGCCCGCAAAAAATCCACGACCACCACTTCCAACTCTTCTCCAAAGAAACGCAAGAACCCCGAAAACCCTAAACCCACCGAACCGGATGAACCAGTCGAACCGGCCCCAGTACTGGCGAAGAAGAAGATGGAGGATCAATCGCTCAACATTCAAGAAAGAATCGCTGAATTGAAGAAGAAAGCGACCGATTTCAATCCCAGCAAAGCTGCGTTCTGGAAAGAAGGGGAACCGGTGCCGTTTAGGTTCCTTGCTAGGGCTTTGGATATGATACTTGCTGAGTCGGGTCGGATTGCTAAGACTGATATTCTCTGTAATGTGTTTCGTACTGTGATGGCTACTACGCCCAAGGATTTGGCAACTATTGTGTATCTTTCGGCAAATAAAATTGCGCCTTCACATGAGGGTTTGGAGCTCGGGATTGGGGATGCTTCGCTGATCAAGACATTAGCTGATGCTTATGGAACAGATGAGAAGAAGATTAAAAGCCAGCTTCAGGTGATGATTTTTGAACTTCTGTTTTGTGTAGTTTTTGGTAGGAGTATAGACTAAAATGCAGTTTGAAACACATGGTTAAAGAAATTGGATTTCACGATTATTAGACAAGGGGTTGATTCCTAAGAATGTGAGTTGTGTTAGGATCAAGATTGTGCTTTGGCTTAAAGTTTTTTTTTTTTTTTTGGGAGAAAAATCAGTCCAAAGTCAGAATGGAGAATTTTAAGTTAAAGATGACCTTTAAGGTTATTGTCTTCACTTTAAGCTATTGACAATTTTTATAACAAAAAAAATTATGTTTGTACATACTGGATGTTGGATCTACATTAAGAGGTGGGATCTTACTAATATTTCCTTTCGTTTGTAGATGCTGATGACTGTGGTTGAGAAGAATTTTACATAATTATGTTGCATGTGTCCTTGTTTTAATTTCTATTTGTAATGTCAGGAATTGGGAGACTTGGGGCTCGTTGCAAAAGCAGGCCGTGCAACTCAACGAATGTTTACAAAGCCTGCTCCGTTAACTGTTGTCAAGGTTTTTGATACATTTCACGCCATTGCTAAGGTTATCCATTTGTTTCTCATCTTCGTTCTTTTAGAGATAACTGCTTTTAATTGTTACTTTGGCAAACTAAATTTTATGAGTTAGTATTGAACTTGTTTACTGCCCTGGTTCAGATATTCCATTCAAATAATTTCACTTTTTGTGACATACATTAAACAATCAGAATGGATGCTGCATTTGACAAAACTATACCATTTTTTTACTACACAAATTGAGACATTTAGAGTTAAACTATTTTCACAGCTCATATTGCTACTACTAATTTGAGAGGGGCAGACTGAATCCCAGAGTGTCGAAGTGCTTATTAATATGCCTCACAGCTGAAATATTCCGTCAGAGTTTTCATAGTAGTTTGTTCTAGCAGGTATAGGCTATAGATCGTAAGTTCGTAGTATATTTGATTTTGATGATGTATCTGGACCACCTTACTATGCTGTGAAACTGTAAAGGGATTTTT
The DNA here is from genome assembly GCA_963556465.1 of Berberis vulgaris. NCBI lineage: Eukaryota > Viridiplantae > Streptophyta > Magnoliopsida > Ranunculales > Berberidaceae > Berberis > Berberis vulgaris. The sequence continues at coordinate 69,967,464 of OY747125.1, read as the reverse complement.
GAAGTCTATGATTTGAACCTACCATATTATGTAGGAAGTCAAGAAGGTCAGGCTGAATCACATTCCTCCAAAATCAGATTTCTTTGGATGTTTTGGTGGTTTGCAGGACTATTTTAATTATGAAATAATTTGAAAAGACATGGGTTCATTGTCCTGACCTGTTGTCCTACGGCACAATGGGCTTCAAAGATGACATGTAGGCAGGCATTCACGTTACCAGTCAAAGTAGAAGCAATCAGAGTTTGATGAAAAGAGGGACTGTAAGAGGTTGCAAAATCTAAAAGTATCATGGATGTGCTAATAGCTCTCAAGAATAACTTCAGGATCAGACAGTAAGTTCGATGACCTTAGTCGTGGGTGTTGGAGAGTCATTGAACATGTGATTTGTTGGTTGTGGGCTGAATCATGTGTCAAAGGGCCATGATTACCATTGGTTGAAGGCATGGGGGTAGAAGTAGAAGTGGACAATTGTCCCAAATTAGTGAGTTGAGTACTTTAATCACCTCCAAAAGGGCAGTGTGTGCAATTTGGACTTCTGACTGATTACACAGCTTGGGTTTGGATGGATCTTCAGATCATTATTTTCGGAGGCTGTCAGAATTGATTACAACTAGTGTGGCATGGTACCAATCATCTTCAATCAATCTCTTCTTGAGACAGCACATCATTTCTGAAAATTGAAAATGAACACTCAAAACTGTCTTGATTGAATAGCCCCTTCCTTCCACAACCCCCCCGCCCCAAACAAAAAAAATAGGGCATTTTCTCAATCTTTTATTTAAGTCAACCAATCAATTAGCTCTATATATTTCCCTTTCTTTTGTATGCTTTGCTTGTAACAAAAGCATAACCTGCAGGGTTGATGTTATGAAACAAATAAAACACTAAAAGAAAAATTGTAAAAGTCCTGCAACCCCTCACAAGTCCATGCATTAGAATGGAACTTCATGGAGTATTACTTGCTGATTACACCTTCTCCAAATCTACATTAGTTATATAACTTATATCCACACTGCAATTTATTGAGTCAACTAGCAATTAACTTCATGCATAGCCTCTCAGGGCTTATATGTTGCAGTAGTAAGTTGTTCGGTCAATGTTGATGACAGTATTGCAGTGGTAAATTGCTGTTGTCTATTTTGCATTCGATATTTATGTTTGCAGTCTGCTGTAAATGTTACCAGGAATCTGGAAAAGACAGTCAAGACAAGAAAAGAAAGCTTATGTTAGGACTTCTTGTTGCTGCCACCGATTGTGAACCTCTGTACTTAATTCGCTTACTGCAGGTTAGAGTTTGGACATTTTTTTTTTTTGAAAGGCATTAGAGTTTGGACATTAGTTAGCTATTCATTTGGTTTGCCTTTTTTTTTTTTTTTTTACTGAACTATACTAAACTCTTGGTGCAGTCAAAGTTGCGAATTGGTTTGGCAGAGCAGACTGTCTTAGTGGCTCTGGGGCAAGCAGCCGTTTTGTCTGAAAAACGTTCTGCTCCACCTGCACAACTCCAGTCTTCTTTTGAAGAGGTTGGCTGATGATTTTTTTTTTTTTTTTTTACTTGGGAAAGTGAACAGAAAAAGGGTGAAAATTTGTTTTTCTCTGTATTAACTCATGGCATCATGTCTGAGTTGTCAGCAGTACGCTGTAAGTATTCTGAAGTTTCAGGGGAGACAAAATTTATGGCTGCTTAATACCCAAATACAGTAAAGGACTCTGACTACCTCTCTCCCTTTATCTAAAACCATATCCTCCGCGATAATTTCCAATAGTTCACGGCCTCATAGTTGCATTTTCTAGTATCCATTCTTAAATTCATGTTTAAAATGAGAATTACAAATAAATGTTTTGAATTCTATTATAAGCATGTATGGTGGTCTAAAAAAATTATTTTTCATACCCCAAATAGATATAGGTTTAACCTCCATCTGAGTTATGAGTAATGACTAACTTAAGACTTCACATGGGAGTATTTAGGGCTGGTGTCTATTTGCAGAGTAGGTTAGGGATGGCAACAAGGCGGATTGGGGCGGATTTGGGCAAATCCATCCCCGCCCCGTTGGGGATCACGAATCCCCAAATTCGCTCCGAATATCTGTTTATGCTTTTTTTCAAAAACCATCCTCGATCCGATCGGATTGGCAGATATCCGCTTCGCCCGCCCTGAATATCCTTTTTAAAAAAATATTTATTCTTCAATTCTTCTCACCACACAAAGAATGGTGAAAGAGGCAAGCAAGAAAACAGTGACAAACAAGTTTGATTAAATAAAAAGTGATAGAGAAGATGACATGAAGAAACCCATGATCACGGGCCGCAATGTTAAAGGAACAAATTCAACACAAGATGTGCAAACAAACAAATAAAACTGTTTGTAAAAATTCAGTGAACTCCACCCATTGAAATTGAGAAGCGAAGCTAGCACTCTGACCTGACCCCACTCACCCCACAAACAAAAAGAAAATTAAAGCTACAAATCCCCTACAATGTAGATAGATAGATAGATAGAGAGAGGGTGTAGTAGTGGGATATCCGTTTATGCTATTTTATTCAGTTCTTCAATTCTTCTTAATAAGGTCTGCATACAGAGAGATCTACAAACCCCACCAGAAAATGTCTTCTTAAATTGAAAAACTGAGGAAAATCAATGAGTTGTGGGATGTCACCATTAGGAACGGAGACGCAGACAGAGATCCCGGTGTTAGCCAAGGCACGAAGGATGTCTAGGTTTGCGTCAAAGAGCTTGATATGGTCGATCCGTCGATGGTGGTTTGGGTTTTTAGAAACTTTGCTACTTGGGTTGGGGAGGGGAGGTTGTCTACTAGGGTGTCGTAGTTAACACCGATTGTTCAAGAAGATGAAGAAGAAAGTTGAAGTGGAGGAAGAAGCCTTGTTGCTTGCTTGTTTGGGTTACAAAGAAGAGAGTGTTTTGAGAGAGGCAGAGCCGCAGAGTGAGAGTTTGAGAGACATAGTGAGAATGGGTAATTTAGGGTTAGGTTTTTTCCCCCTTTTAAAGGGCCATGGGTATTTATGTAATATCTATACTTAAACGGATATTTGTGGGACATATATGGCCAAATCCGTATCCGTCTCGAATATTTAACGGATGCTTTTTTGATATCCATATCCGCCCTGAAATCCGTATAGCCATAACCAAAACCGTCCCAAATGGGGCGGGCAGGGCGGATATCCATGAAAATCCGCCCACTATCGTCCCTATAGTAGGTTTGTATTGCTCTGGAGTTCTATAAGACAGAACCCTACAAGGGTTAATTGTATTTCCAGTTGATAGAATTTATGGTTGATGTATTCGTTGGCCAAGTAGGAAATATTTATGTTTTCAGGTATTAGGATTGTTCAAATGGGTTGAGTTGAATAAGTGCTGCATTATCTGTGTGCGTGTTCCCCGTTTTAAATATTTTTATTATTTTCTGCATTTTCAGGCTGCCAACATTATAAAAAATGTGTACTCCGTCCTTCCTGACTATGATAAGATTATCAGTGCTCTTCTAGATGGTGGTCTATGGAAGCTCTCAGAGTCATGCAAATTTACGCCAGGTGTCCCGATCGGGCCTATGCTGGCTAAACCGACTACAGGAGTTACTGAGATTCTGGATAAATTCCAGGGTACGGAGTTCACTTGTGAATATAAGTATGATGGAGAACGTGCTCAGGTGGCTATTTTTTCAGTGCCAAATCTGCATATTCTTTTTTCGCACTCATAACTCATGCCATAGCTTTGCTTACTAACAGATACACTACATGGAGGATGGTTCCGTTGAGATATATAGTCGGAATGCTGAGAGAAATACTGGAAAGTTTCCTGATGTTGTAAATTCAGTTCAAAGGTAGATTTATTCTTAAATGTAATATTTGAATATTCATCACCATTCATATGGTCTTTTGATTCTTGTTGATCATTTTTCTTAAATAAAATGAACTCCAAATGTAATTGGCAGTGAAAATATTTTCTTCTTGTTGATCATATTTTGATTTTCTTATGATAATTATAGTTATAGTTATGGATCCATATTGTTGGGTGTTGGTTGCTCAAGAGGCTCACTTCTATGACATTTTCCTTGCAGTGTGAATAAAGTCCTTTACATTGTAGTAATGTCCAACTGCTATTGTATATGCAGGTTCAAGAAACCCTCCGTCAGATCGTTTGTTCTAGATTGTGAAGTCGTTGCCTATGATCGTGAAAAACAGAAAATTTTGCCTTTCCAGGTAATAAAATGCTGACTAATACCTTATTAATTTGCTGTTGCTTTAAATATTGTCCTCTTGCCGATGTTTTCCTGACTTTTTAAAAAGATATCATTTATAAGATCAAATCAAGATTAAGACAGTTCTATAAAAAAACAATTTGTTTACTGCTGTGTAATTTTGTTCTTGTGGAAATTATATAATTTTCATCTTTCCTTTTTATTCACATATTTAGATTATTGTTTTATTTTGCTACAAAGAGGTTGAGTTTGTGGACTTGTCATCATTCTGGCAGGTCCTCAGCACCCGTGCCCGTAAAGGTGTAATCATATCTGAAATAAAAGTTCAAGTATGCATCTATGCGTTTGATATTTTGTATCTAAATGGGCAGTCGTTACTCCAGGAGCAACTTAAAGTTCGTAGAGAGGTATGCCACTCTTACCTTACCTGTTTGATTCTCATAATTATTAGTTCCAGAAGAAGAAAGGCTTTAAAATTATCCAGAAACTCGACATCATCACATGTTACTGACTTTCTGATGTATCATTTAACTAGTTACCTTTACATTAGGCAGTATTTTTCTAAAATTTTGAAGTAGCAAAAGTTAATTTACACATTTCTTTCGTAGTGCAGCATCTTTATAATTCATTTGAGGAAGTAACGGGAGAATTTCAGTTTGCAACTACAATAACATCAAATGATGTTGATGAAATACAGAAATTTCTTGAAGCTGCTGTCAACAGCAGGTAATGTGACTAATACTTTATATTATGCGTTCGTGTGCCCGATCATTTTCAAGGCATGTATTTATTTTTCTTTAATTCATTTAAGCTACATGGAAAGCAAGTGTTAAGTACATATCTTATTTTAGTTAGTTTTGTAGTTTTTGTTAGGCTTCCTTGTTGATAGGATTTAAATTTCTCATGTAGGTTCAAGATGGTTTCATCATATCGATTACTGTTAGGTCAATTGGAATGAACTGGTATTAGAGTCCTAGGGTTCATCTTGAATATCTTTCTCGTTTGTGTCATTCGTGGCACAAAACTATTTCCTTTTTAGCCGCATCGTCTTTCTTCAGCACACAAACTTGACAGTGAAAGGTAAAGTCACTGTGCTTCGTGGAAATTACAAATGATCCACTATTAGTTCTTTACAATATCAACTCAATCGTACATACAATACAAGAAGAGAGAAGAATGTCTTTAAAAATGCCCTACGTGTACCACCATATACACAAAAGAACTTTGGTTTCTATAACTAATTGTTGAATGCTTTTAGAGTTGTGTAAAACATGATTGTTTGTTTGTTTTCCAAAGTCACCATACCCATTTCCTTCTTGGAGACAAAAGACCCAATATTTTTCCATTGATAGAGGTCTTCTGAATGACTCAAAACCATCAAGCACACACCCAAGTTCAGCCAACACCCCATTCTAATGCTCTTTGGCAACTCGGCAAAATAACAAGAGGTGGTTAATTTTCTCCTCACCGTTCCCCATACATTATACATCTGGTCAAAAGCACCAAGCAGTCCAAGCATCTCCTCACAATGTTGATAACTGGTGCAACCATTCATCACTGTCCACAAGGGGAATTTCTTTGCCTCAAATGACTTCTTGAAGAGCTTCCACACTTTGGCCATGTTCATCATGTATCGCACTAGGAGCCATGAAGTTATAACAACTTTTAATTGTGAAACAGTGTGTATCATCCCAAATCCATTGGTCATATTGGTCATCTAAGGCTCTTTGTTGCAGTACCATGATCAGATCCGACATTTGTTCCATTTCCTAATCACTAAGATCACGACGGAGGTGGAGATTCCTCCATGCACTCCCTTCATTGTTATGATCAATGAACTCTTTTACCCTTTTTAAGTCTAAAATGTTGTAGATGAGTGGAAAAACATCTTTAAGTGGTTTGTTCCTTGCCCAATGGTGATCCCAAAATACCACTTTTTCCTCATTATAACATCAAAAGAAACATGCTCAGAAAATGAGCTTTTCAAGTTCATAATTCCCTTCTACAATGAACATCCATACGTATGTGGGCTGGATATTCATAATGTACAATCTGAGTGTGTAGGTCCATACTCACAATTAGTGTTCTCTACTATCCATCCCTTTCAACTCCAAATCCATTTTTGCAAGTAATGCTTGGATACAATCTTTAACTTTTCTCCACCCTAACCTCCCCTTCCTCTAGTTGGCACATGTTCCACTAAAAATAAAATTATGTTGCCGACTGGCTGCCAATGTTTTAAAAAGCGTTTTTAAGACTCGAGGCGGTCAAGCTTTTTCCGAGGCGAAGCGTAGCCTCGAGGCGTAGCGAGGTGTAGCGAGGCGTTTTTTTGTAAAAAATAGTGAAAATATATATCAATGGATCCTTTAAAGAGAAATGAAGTACCCCAAAAACATGTACCTAGTTAGAGGGCTTTGCCATTAAGCATCTTAAATGGACTTCTTAATTTTGATGCATTGTTTCACAATATCAATGGATCTTCAAAAATGATTAAATACTTTTTTCTTATTTTCAAAAAAATTCAATAAAAATATATAAGGGATAATAAGTAGGACGGAAGTTTTTTATTGGCATGCGTGTTATATACTTATGGTCCATTACACGAAAAAAAAAAAAAAAACTCAGAAAAAACTTCACTATTATTGAATGATGTCTACTGTGTTTTATTTGCATTTTAGCTTAATCTTGAGTTAATTAGTTAATTAATCGTGAAACCATGTAAATGTCCTAATCAAAAAGCAGAGAACAGGTCATATTCCTCCCTCCCACAAGCCCTAATCAAAGAGCAGAGAGCAGAAGGCAGGAAGCAGAGAACAGAGAACAGAGGCAGAGAGGGAGTCGACTCGAGCCTCGATGGTTCGATCGATTTCGACAGATCCTGGTTCGATCGAAGCAGAGAATAGAGGCAGATCCTGGTTCGATCGACTTCAATCGATCTTCTTTCTGGTTCGCAGATCCTGGTTCGATCGACTTCAATCGATCTTCTTTCTGGTTCGCAGATCCTGGTTCGATTAAGTTGTTCGATCGACTTCAGTCGACTTCTTTCTGGTTCGCAGATCCTGCTCTCTGCTCTCTGTCTCGTCTCTGTTCTCTCTGCTCTCTGCTTTCTGGTTCAATCGACTCCCTTTGTTCCCTCGAGGCAGATCCTGGTTCGATCGACTTCAATCGCAGATCCTGGTTCGATCTTCTTCTTATTCTCTTCTTACTTCCCCTCTTCTCTGTGTTCTTCTTATCTTCTTCTTCAGATCGTCCTCCCCTCTTCTGTGTGCAAATGAAAAAACAGATGAAATCGGTTAGGTTAGGTTTTGGCAAATTCAATTTTAATGACAGCCGTTGGATCTGTCTAAAGATCCGAACAGATCGGATGATCCCATAATTAAATAAGCGTACGCCTCGCCACAACAAAGCGAACGCTTCCAGATGCCACACCGACTCGTACGCCCAGGGGCGATTTTTGGTCGCCTCGCCTTGACTCGCGCCTCAAGGCGCGCTTTAAAAACGCTTTTTAAAACCATGCTGGCTGCCCCATAAAAAGTTCCTCATGCACCTTTCAGTTTGGTTAGTTATTGCAATTGTACAAAGGGACATCATGTTGATCGAAATGCTTCCCAAGTTTTTTTTTTTTTTTAATCAACATAGTTCTCTATGCTGTTGACATATTTTTCTTCAAGTGGCTAATCTTCCTTAAAGAAGGATTAGATCTGGATTAAGCATGTGAGTGCATGATCTAGTTGACGAAACTAATCCCAGTATTCTATTATCTATTTTGTTACTTTTAAATTTTATTGTGGAAAAGTTTTCGACATCTATGTTAGAAATCCCTATTAGCAATTTGTGATTTTGAGGGACTGGAAAGTTTGAGCCCCTATAGTTCAAGCTTTGGATTCACAACATCCTTGATATCGAGCTATTGCGAAATTTTCCACGGAGCATGCTTCTGAGCTACCTCGAGACGCATGGATAGAAATTTCTATTCAAAGGGTAAATTACTTAGTGAGTTCTTTGCACTTGACTTATAGATATTTGAAATCAGGTCATCCCCTGTCCACAGTCCTCATCAGTTGATTGTTTGATACATTTATTTATGTGACAAAACTGCCTCTAATATTATAAAGGGCTCAGATTTAAAAGAAAAGTTAAAAGAAATAAAAATCAAGATACCAACTTGCATTTCGAGGTAAAATTATCAATGGGATTAAGCTACAAATTTAAAAAATAAAAGATAAAAAATCCCATCATCTTCTCCAATTGACCTGAACGATGACCCCCACCCCACCTCCAACCCCTCCACCTTCACTGAATCAATTCCACCCCCTGCCACACTCTCTAACCTCCCCTTCATCTTTGTTAACAATTCACCAACTCACCCTCGAACCTCTTAAACCACCAACCCGGGTCTTTGTTTAGTTATAATAGAGGCAAACATTTACTTTTGTTTGGTAGAAGTTTCTCAGTGTGTCTGTGCGTGCGTGTGTTTTGATTTTTTTTGCAATTAAAGAGATTTCTCGTCGTGAATCAAGGGTTTTGTAACACCCCCAATTAAAGAATCCATAAAATCAATTTGGTGTCCTTCATCTTTTTGCTTCCATGCCTCCACGGAGATACATACTAGGAATTAGGTGAAAGTCACCCTTCTGGGGATTCCTCGCTCATAATCTCATATAATGAGGATACTGAAAACGCTCTTCCTTGTGATAATTGTATATTTGTTTTTCTTTTTTATTCTTGAAACTAACTTGATGAGAGCTTATATGAGAAGTCCTATCTCCTCAATCTCTTGGAGTCCTCTTAAGATGAAAATTCCAATTAATGACCCATTGACCCTATTACCATCATTCCAAAGTCTGGAACCACAACGTCCTTTCTAAGGGAATCCCTGTATTTTTTTGGGAAAGAGAGGTTGAGAGATACTTAAGCACAACAGACATCATTCTAAAGTTTGATTGTCTATTTCAAGAAATTAGGGTTCAGTCCTCACCAACAGTATTGGTATTTATCTTGGATACGATTTCATTCACAAATCTCTTCACGTGGATCTGTTTTCATTTCCGTTTCTCTTATGGATCCTTCATGGCAGCTGTGAAGGTTTGATTATCAAAACATTAAGCGCAGACGCAACATATGAGCCTTCAAAGCGATCATTGAACTGGTTGAAGTTGAAAAAGGACTACATGGAAAGGTAAAGGGTTGCTGACATTGCTAGTGGCTCATGAACTTAATACTTTCGTTTTAATCTGATCGTAAGTACTCTTTTAACACTAGTCATGGTTTTCAGTGTTGGAGATTCACTGGATTTAGTACCTATTGGTGCATTTCATGGCCGTGGAAAACGTACAGGTAAACTACAATCAAAAGGCATTTTCTAGATGGGCCAAGTATTCTTGCCTTTATTTCTTTATTTTGGTCCTGTTTGGGAGAGCTTAAACTAGAAGCTCCTTTTCCACTGAGTAATATGTAAGGCATAATCATTATAGAAGGACCTTCTTAAATTGTATAAAACTAACTTAAAAGGGATTGTCTTTCATTCTCGTTTTATTGAACTTTTAAGATTGCAATTTATATGTGTCTAAGCAGCAATCAAGACAGTGCCATCTACCGTATGCTGTAATGTTAAGGAAAAAACCACTTGTAATTTAAGCTCTCCCACATGGGGCTTTAGTATTCTCATTTGACAGGTAAAAATGGAGTGAAATAGGAAACAACCCTGGGATTGGTATGTGCAAATTGTTTCTGTTGATTTTTGTGATCATCATTTGTTATCAGTATATTCTTGCCGCTCAGTCCTTGAATTTGTTACATATGTGCTGTTGAATGGCTCTAGTTTAAACTACAGAGGAAATAATTTTGTATTTGTGTGGGGCTAGGTAGGTTTATTTAGAGGTTTTCTTGTGCAGGTGTTTATGGGGCCTTTCTCCTGGCCTGCTATGATGAGGATCAGGATGAATACCAAAGTATATGCAAGATTGGTAAGCGGTTCATTTGCATTTGCTTAATGATTTTGAGTACATTGCTACACATCAAAATTTTATTACAAATTTGTACCTCGTATAACGTGAGAAATCTCATCTGTCATGTTGGATCAGGCACTGGGTTTTCTGAAGCCATACTTGAAGAGCGCTCTAATAGCTTACGTCCTAAAGTGATCCCTGCACCGAAGGTAATATTTTATTGTGGAAAATCTAACTTGATTTGATTATATTGTGTTGTCCATATGGTTTTGAACTTGATCCTCATTCTTATGTCATTTGCAGTCATATTATCGTTATGGAGAAAATATTAGTCCAGATGTTTGGTTTGAACCAAGTGAGGTGATTTTTTCAATTCCATTTTCTAAAATTTAATAATTCTGCTCCAGTGTAGTAGCTTTGTGATTGTTTAGTCCAATGTCTTATCATGTATAAATTTGCGAAAAAGAATCTTCAAATAGTTTTCAATTTGAGCCCGCAATGTGGTTAATACTTATTTTGATGTAATTAAGATATCTAGTAATATTAACAATAATAGTATTTTAGCAATATTAGAAACTCTAGTTTTATTGTAATAGGTTTTCAATTAGGGTTTTAATATCGGTTTCCTATTAGATTTAGAGTTAGTTTCTTGTCAGCGCAGTTAGGTTAGTTATAAATAGGAGTATAGGTTGTTCATTGTAGTAAGTTGATTGATTGAACATATATTTTATTTCCTTTATTTTATCGTCGTTATTTCGAATTATTTCATATATTGTTTAGTTTATTTTGATTATTGTTCTTTTATTTTATCAATTAGTATCGGAGCTGAACACAACGATTCTGGTTTGTTTGATTTGAAAAAAAAAAGTTTCAAAAGAAGGAAAAAAGAAATTAACATCATTGAAGGTTCGAAGAACACAACGAAGAAGTCACCACGGTCGCCCTCGCCATCACCAGTATCCAACACTAGAGTCCAGCCGCCCACCATCAACTCCGCCGCTCTCATATCTGTTGGAAATCACCGTAGAAGCCTCTATCGATCGCAACTAGTCAATCACCGTCGCAGGCAGCTTGAACCACCCCACGTAGCTAGTTGCAGCCATTCGTCGTTGCACGTCACAACCGCAAGCCCATCCACCTCCTTTGCATCCCTGTCACTCACTGTCAAATCCACCGTTCAAGTCAGTCGCCAGTTAGTGACTGTCCAAGCAAGTCGCCGAGAGCCTTCACTGTGGCCTCGTTGCCACCGGTCGCAAGCCACGCCACAACCCTTCCGTTTGCGTCGTCATCGCAACCCAAGTAGCTTCCCGAACCCCCTTTCTTAGTGTTACAGATACCGAGGAGAAAAGAGTTTTGTTTTCTAAAATTATACTCAAGTCCTTAGCCCCCATACCAATACCAATATAGCCCAAGTCCAGTCTATTTCCCTCGGTGTCTTATAGCAATTATCCTCCAATTCACTATTTTCCACCATGAACCACCTATGTTCCCTTGTACACCCACCCTGAACCTGTTTTTCCTATACCACCTCCTCCTGTGACCAATGACATCAAACCACCAGAACCAGTTTGCCCTATACCTCCACCCCCATATGCCAATTATGTACACTCCACTGTGATATAGGTTGAAACAGACAAATAGAAGCCTTTGCAAAATGAACGGAAGATTCGAGAGCGTCAGTATAATTGGAAGCGGATGAACTTGCCCAAAAGCGCCGTAGAGGTTTCAGAGAATGGCTAGAACGAGTGCATCAACAGATTGACCATGGGATTAGAGCATTTCGCAACTACAAAATATGGAAGGAAACTGAATTTGCACATAGGCACATAGAGTCGGATGAGCCATATTGATTGTCAGTCCATTCCACCTTTTGAGAAGATAAGGGCATCGTCACGCACACTCGATTTCCGACTTGTGAGCCCTTTGACTTATGCGACTTCTTTCCCATTTTTGAGCAACCAGAGGATGTTCCTACAACGATAGAAACAATCAATGATTACGATTATGTTGATCCGTATTGGGACATTTTTGTGACATGTGCTTATGCACGTGTCTTCTTTTCTTGCAACTTCCGATTCTTTGAGTCACCTTGGTTTCTTTCTGAGTTGGTTACTCTGTTTTTAGCCAGTGTGTATCGTAGCAAGTTTTGGGGTAGCACTACTTCGATTGCACTTCGCCTTATGTTCAGTGATCAATTGTTTGTGTTCATCAGACATTTTGACTTTAAGCTCAAGGATGAGATTCTTCAACCAGGGAGGTTGATGTAATTAGGATATTGCTACTACTATTAGCAAGGAAGCACGGATTCGCGGTAAAACCCTTCGAATCCCCTAAATATGCGAGTCGGATACGGATACGCGTGCGATTCGCGTTCGATACGTATCCGACACGCGGTCAACGTATCGGTCAACGTGACTTGGTCAGGATACGACTTGACCCGGTCCGGATACGGTCTGGACACGGTCAGGATTCGGTTGCCAATAAATTTTTTTTTTTTTCAGATCCTGATAAAATCGGACGGTTGAAATCTTCCTGAAGATCGAGCACAGAGATCATCGATCAGAGAGATCAGATCGATCATCGATCAGAGAGCTCAGATCGATCGATCAGGGAGGTCGACCGAGCAGGAAGGGGAGATCGACCGAGCTGGGAGGGGAGATCGATCGATCGGGAAGATCAGGTCGATCGATCGATCGATCGGGGAGATCAGGTCGACCGAGCAGGGAGGGGAGGCCGAGCAGGGAGGGGAGATCAGGGGAGATCGATCGATCGATCGAGGAGATCAGGTCGATCGATCGATCGCTGAGATCAGGTCAACCGAGCAGGGAGGGGAGATCGGGGAGGTCGACCGAGCAGGGAGAGGAGATCGGGGAGATCAGGGGAGACCAGGGGAGATCGATCGAGCGGAGGTGAGTTCGAGCTGCTTCTTCAACCTCCTGTGCCTCTCCCATCTTCAACCTCTTGCGCCTCCAATCGAAATGGCGAGGAAAACAGGGAAATGGCGAGGAAAACAGAAGGGGGGAAGGGAAATTGTTATTATTTATATGGATTAGTTGGGTAGGGTCCAAATTAGACCCAGCCCATATTAGAATTCATTACCCTAAGGGTCCAAATTCATTAGAATTCATTACCCTAATTCATTACCATATAAAATAAAAACCTTATTTGGACCTTATTGGGACCCTACCCTACCTAATAAAATATAAAAATAAAAATAAGGTTTGACGTGTCGCCGAGTCCCCGAATCCTAGTTTTTTGAAAATTGCCGAGTCGCCGTATCGTATCCGTGTCCGATACGATACCCGTATCCGAGTCCGTGCATCCTAGACTATTAGCAATATTAGAAGTTCTAGTTTTATTGTAATAGGTTAATTAGGGTTTTAACATTGGTTTCCTATTAAGTTTAGGGTTAGTTTCTTTCAGAGGAGTTAAGTTAGTTATAAATAGGGGTATAGGTTGTTCACTGTAGTAAGTTGATTGATTGAAAGAATATCTTATTTCATAGTTTTTTGCCTTTATTTTATTGTCATTTCGGATTATTCCGTTTATATTAATTAATTATTCAGTTTATTTTAATAATCGTTATTTTATTCTATCATATTTACTTTCTCAGGTTTGGGAGGTTAAAGCTGCAGATTTGAGTATCAGTCCTGTTCATAGTGCTGCCACTGGCATTGTAGATCCAAACAAGGTGGAGTTTTTGGCATGTCATTTTAGGGCTGCTTCTTTCTCTGATAGTTTGTTTTGGTAATACATTTTCCGTTTGTTGAAGTGTATCTCTTTTCTTGTAAAGGGCATATCTCTTCGCTTTCCACGCTTGGTTCGCACCCGAGAAGACAAGACCCCTGAGCAAGCCACTTCGTCTACTCAGGTAAAAGTCGGGTTTTGATTAAACATAGTAAAGCTTTCTCAACTTTTCCCATAATCATGCATCTCTTTCTTATCACATTTGAGATTCTTATACAGGTCGCTGGCATGTACCGTGCACAAAAGATCTATCACGCCAATAATCAAGACGACAAGAAAGAAGATGATGAATGAGGCAAGTATAGTTCTAACATCTTAAAGTCTGAGGTGGCAATGTTTTCCTTCTCTTGCCACAACTAAATGTAAACCACCAAGCATGCATGTGATTGTGCTGTTGTATCATATGCAAACTTCACCTTGTCAATGAGAGGTGTACCGGTGCTAACTGCATCATGCCTAAGCTCCATATTTATTGTGTACTATGGAGTGCTGTAAACTGATGGGATAGAATCCATGTGAGATACATTCATGCTGTATAGATTATATGAAAGAAGCCTTTCTGTTGAACAATTTGTTTTCCTTATTCTTTCTTCTATGTTTCGCCACAAGGGGATCGAAATATCAAAGTCATACAGGTTTGGGAAGTGTTCTGGTTGGGCTTGTGAGCAAGGACATTATTGGACATCGAATGACATTGCTTTTTCAAGCTGAAAAGCTTATTTGTCTGTAGTCAAATATATCCCTTTCCCATAGAACTGCACTGACATGTTTGAGTTACTGAACCCATGAGACCGTGTCAAAGTAAAGCACCCTCTTTTACATGTAGTATTCATGGGTGGGGATCCATAAACAATCATGGCATGTGCACCGAATAGAAGAAAAACATGATTTCTTTCTAACATTATCACTTCGTAGATTTCCTCTTTTGATTAATATTTCTTCTTGATTTTGTGACCGAACGATGACTGTGACCTGCATGTGATGCAATCAGTCGATAACACGGGGTTGGATGGCCAAGGCAGGACTTTGTCAATGCCTACTAAAATAGTTCATCCATTGCCTTAGCTTGTGCTTTGGTGCCTAATCCGCCAATCCTCAAACAGCCCTCTATGTTGAAAAATGAAAATGTACACCGTTAAAAGGACCCTACCTGGTATGTGGCTCCTCGCTCACAACTATTAAAATCAAGAAAAGTTACATCAATGTATTGTACACTAATTTTTGCTGAAGATCATAATCATGGTGAGATCATCCTCACTAACAACCTGTCACCTCCTGTGCCTTTTGTGATTATAGTAAAACTTAAACATTTAATCAATAATCAAGATTTTCAATTTAAAATAACTGAACAGATTGGATTGGTGGAGACTTAATTTATAAAGGCAAGTGGAAACAATAAGGGGAACAGAGATATGATACACACCACACTGCTACTGGTAGCTCATATAGTGACTTTGTTCCTCACTCAAAAGGGTTCTGGTTGTTGGCCAGTAACCCACTAAAATCTACCAATCTAACAAAGCCAGTGTGATCTGAACCTATTCAACATCATATATATATGTACTACAAGTAACCATCAAATATCATTTTGGAGAATTCAAACCCCATTAGTATTACTTAATTACTAATAATAGAAGGAAAGCCAAAGCTGATATAACAATCCTCTCTCAATCTGCTGTACATTTGTTGGGTGGTAGATCCAATTGCACCCACCATCCATTTCATCCTGGTTAATACAACAAGGCTACAAATCTTTAATACAAAAACCATACAAGTAGGTATTCTCAATCAGTCATAGTCAATGAAGGAGAACCCTTTGGTACTTGGAACTGTTGCAAGGATCAGAACCTTCAATGACTAATAGACCCCTCTTCTTACTATTGGAAGTACCACAACTGCTGTTGTTACTGTTAATGTTGATTTGAGAGCTTTGGTGGTGGTGGAAGAGATTAGGTTGAAGTTGTGGTGGTGAAGGAATGACAACTGGTGGAATCTCAAAGGAGTCCAATGGAGGAGGTGGGTGTCTCCACTGAGGGAGAGGACCAGCTAGGAGGAGTGTTTGAAGTAATGGCCCTGCCTTCATCACTGCCTGCAAGAGCTTACCCTTTTCAGGCAATGGCTTCTCTGGCATCAATTGTACTATTGGTGGTGGTGGAATAGGGTCTAGCACCGGAGACGATACGTTGCTGTCTTCGCAGTCGGAGGAGGATAGACCGGTGTTCGAGTCACTGCCTCCTCTTCTAACTTCATCTTCAATGCTTGAGAGCCCAGACAGAGGAGTGGTTTGGTTGTGTTGCACTTGTTGTTGTTGTTGTTGAAGTAGTTGGAGTAACAAAATCTTGTCTATAAGGAGCTTTTGACATTGGTCTTGTGCTTCATCTTTTTCCATAATAGTTGTATTCAAGAGGTCTTTGAGGCGGATCACTTGGTCTTCTCTCTTCTTAATCTCCTCTTGAGCTGCCAACCTTGTTGTTTCTAGCTCCAAACTTGTGCAAATGAGAGCCTGCCTTAGCTCTTCCATAGTCTGCTCGACACAATACCCATTGTAAAAATTAGCTCTAAAACTGCAAAACTAGAATACCCATTGCCCCAAAACACATGAAAAAAAATGCAAGAAAAGAGACAAGAATGAAGTGATTACCTTTCCTTGGTGGTAGAAAGTCCAACTAAGAGGACTTCTTGAACTCTCCATTCTCCTCGTTATTGAATGAACACACAATTTATGAATGTGATAAAAGAGCAAAGAGAGGAAGGGAGAGAGAAATGTGTTTGTGGGATTCTTCACTACTTATAATACCAAATGCTTGCTTTAAACTTTGGATGGGAATGTTGGACAAAACAGAAAATGCCAAACATTCTATTCACAACAACCATATAAGTCAGTCACAGTGAGTAGAGGAGGACTGTTTTGTGTACTTAAACCGGCGAGAAAAGCGGGACCTGAAGAATCACCTCTACCTATATGAGGTGCAAACAAAAAGATTAGGAAGTTCCGTCTTTGAAAAAATATTACTTAAGCTTATTCTTTCTATGGCCCACCCAAACATTTACATTTCTCTCAAAACTTTGATAAAATTTTGTTTGTTTTTCTCACAAGTCATATTTGGCTCCCATTACATTACAGGGTGAGAGTTTATTCATCCAAATTAGTTTTTGCAACTGAGTTCTTTGATTGTGTAAAAATATAGATTGAGATGTTGACATCTATTGGTTAAAACTAAAAGAGAAGGGATGGAGCTTTTTCAGACATGGAAATTCATAATTCATTTCCTCTTTTCTTGACTGAAAAGGTAGGATTCATCATTCACTAAGCGCGGGTCCCGTTCTTTGTCTATTGCCGCACATGGTCAAGTTACAAACAGTATATATATATATTTCCTTTCCTGTTTTCTATCATAAGTTTTGATTGGTTAGGGAGACCTAATTTTCCCCACCGAATTTAGACTAAGGAAGTTGATGGAAAGGATGTGACTATCTTCAAGTTTGAACATAATTCACTCAAATGGGAAAAATGGTAGATACAATTTGACTAAGAGAGAGCATCGCCATTGGAGACCCTAAAACATGTTGGGGGATTAACATGTTTGTGGGATGCAATGACTCCAATGGAAGACCTTAAACTGCAAATATAACTACATTCAAAGGCCTATTTATTATTATTATTATTATTATTTTAATTATTAACAACGCACCATTAAGCCTGTGACAACATTCACCACAAATTGCCAGTTTAGTTAAAAGTGCCTTCAAAGTGCCTTCAGTGTTTACAAGTCCAACCTAAACTATTGACGAAGAATTACGTAAACTATGTGGAACGAATCCTACTTGCAACCATCTTACGCTAAGCGTTTCTCTAGCACACCATCTCTGCAAAATTAAACTTGTTCTCATCTTATGGTTCTCAACTTTGGGTTCATTACGAGGTCCTAATAGCTTCACCAAGGGAAATGTAGGCTAACCCACAAGAATGTGTGCACGGTTTCAACCCACAAGAAAGAAAGGTGAAAGGTAAAAGGTAATGTTTGGGGTTTTTTCAATTAGTTTTCCAACCAACATGCCAAGTTGAAATAACTCTCGGCGCGTGAGGGACCTTTTTACTTTTAAGTCCCATCTTAGATTTTTTTTTTTTTTTTTTTTTTGCTTCTTTGCCATCCTCTGCCGAATGCCCAAGGAGATACCAAAGTCTAAAACAATTCATGCTCTTGCAGTCATGTTCTTCGACTTCAGCTCATTAGGACCCACAAACCAGATTTTAGAAGATCTTATTACATTTCTAAGGCATAAACCTCTTTTGATTTTGAAAGATCTTATTATAAATAATAGAAATTGACACATCTGTCTCATCCATCCTTCCTATCTTCGACCTTGCACAACCAGATCTATAATTTGCATCAAGAGATGATTGTATCGATGGTGGGTAGGGTGACATATTTCATTTTCGATTGCACTTTTTAACCACACTGCCTTGTCAAATTCGTTCTAATACATTTGGATTGTTGAGGCTACTGGTTGAGACTTGTTTGTATGTCGTTGTCTAAAAATCAATGAAACACGCAAAGTTGTGGATTTTTGGAAAATTAATATTGGATCCTCATAGCCCACGAAATCTCGCATTAGATCCTCACGTGTGGTTGGATGATATTACTTGACCATGACACAATCACTCATATGCAGCCAATCACATTGCTCCATGTATTCACAAATAATAACATTTTCAATCTTAAATTTATTTTTTAAACGTATTAATTTTTTGTTGTGCAAAACGTTGTAAATATTAGATATCTTCTCCGACGGAAAGATATTAATAGGTGCGAGCTCACAATCGTGTGGTATATTTGAGCCTAACAATTCTTTTCATCCTTTTACAACATGTTCTTTTCTACCAGGAATATCCCCCATCTAATGAATGCTAAATATTTATAAGGGAGATTTTTCCCATACCAACATATCTCCTACAAATAATTAATCTAAGATATTACCATTTGAACAAATATCTAGGTCTCAACTATTCACCCCGTGGTTGCACTTACTATTTGACGATCTAATTCCTACAATCGCCTCTCTTGATAGTTTGAGAGATTTGTCAAAGGTTATCAGACTGCCAATAACTTATCCGAGCACTGACTGCCAAGAGCAAACAGTCTGAAGACTAAGTGTCGAATACTGAACATCGAGCTCAGAATGCGAGCTCGCCCACTCCCAGGCCGATGCTATGAGTGTTGAGGCAAATCTTTGAAGTATTTCGCTCATCCGAGTCTATTGAAGATGCTATTTAAGACTTTGCCTAGCCGAGTAAGAAGTCTCATTGTTAACTTTTGCAAAAATATTACTTAAATAAGTAAGATACTATGCCCCATTTTGGCTAGTCAATTTGTTAAAATTGGATGGCCAAGAAAGATTATGCTGAAACATGATAATTTGGAGGGTAAATAATTTTAAATTCTCCACAAAAAATTTCTAAGTCTATCTGAGTTGAGCCCAGGTAGAGTAGTAATCAATCGAGCTCTTGTATGGAAGACGAATCAATTCCCACAAAAAAAATTCTCTAAGTCGAGCTCAAGTAGACTAGTAAGCATTCGGTCATGTGGCCAAATTTTGCTAAGTTTATCTAAGTCGAGCCTAGGTAAAATAGTAAGGCATTCGGCCGAGCTCAGGCAGACTAGTAAGGCATTAAGCATTTCACAGGGAAGAAAGATCAATTCCTTACAACCTTTTTCTAAGTCTAGAAGATCCAAGCTCATCTAAACCAGTAAGGTACTCAACCTTTGGCAGGGAAGAAATATCAATTCCCCACAATTTTTTAAGTCTAGACGAGCTCACCCAGACTAGTTAGACACTTGGCCTTTAAAAGGGAAGAAAAATCAATTCCCCACAAATCTTTTTTAAGTATGGAATAGCCCAGCTCATCCAGACCAACAAGGTAGTTGGTCTTTTGCAGGGAAGAAATATCAATTTCCCCATAATTGTTTCTTGAAAAGTGAATCAATCATGGAGGTAACAAGATGTAATGAAATGTTATTAAAACGATATATAATTGTTTTCTTTAAAACAAAAAACAAAAAACTAAAAACTAAAAGATAAACCAATTTTCAATTTCATTAGTAAGGAAGTCTACTTTGCTGACTATATGGTCATCGTTGATTGATGTCTCAACTATAATCTATCTAACATTTCAAAGTGGTTTTTCCACTGTTCATGAACAGTGTTATGTGTCTATTTGTCCTACGTGGCAATTTTATCTCAATGGCAAAAGTTAAGTGAAATTTTTTTTATCCCGATGCTTTCCTCAATCTCTTTCTCTTCCTTCCCTCTCCCTCTCATCAGCCTGAAGGATACTCGCAGCCCTCTCGCAGATCTGAAGGAGACTTGCAGCTCCTTGCAGCCCTCTCGCAGACTCGCAGCCCTCTCACAGCCCCCTCGCAGCCCTCTCGCAGCCCTCTTGCAGACTCGCAGCCCCTCGCAGCCCTCTCGCAGCCCTTCGCAGAGCCCTTCTCGGAGATGTTCTTCAGCCCTCTCGCAGCCCTCGCAGCCCCTCGCAGAGCCCCTTCTCGGAGGTGTTCTTCAGGCCCTTCACGGAGATGTTTTTTCTCCCTACCGGTGGAGAACTGGAGATGATGAGTCTGCCATGAAATTGAAAGGGTTCTTATGATTGGAAGCAAGCAACAACCCCACCAACAGCAGGTAGCAGATTACTCTCTTTTCTCTCCTTTTGATTTTCGATTTTATAAAACCCCAACTTCTTTATGCATTTTCTTCAACAATTGTTACACCTGTTCTGGAAAATCAAGAAAACTCACTGCAAACATATATTATTTGAAGCCATTGACTTCATCAAGTTCCTCTACGATCAAGTCAGTGTAACTTTCATTATGTTTTGATGTATAATCAATCATTTACACTATCTGTTTTGTTGATACTTGACTGTATATTCCGCTGAAAATAGATCGATCTCTGTTTGGTTGGTACTTAATAATATACTGTTGCTCCAAAACCCTAGCTTAACCATTGATTAGGGTTCAAACCCATTGCTCCAATCAGGTAATTTATTCACTCTCTTTATATTGTTTTTCGATTCTTCGATTGGGTATGTTTGTTTTTTCAATTCTACAAAACTACTCAAAATTGGGGACGAAATTGCCCAGCGACGTGGCTCGAGATCATTAGATACTGGACAGTACCCAGCAAGTGTGTGCTTAACTGTGGAAGTTGCAGCAAAATTTCCCCTCTTTTGATTGAGTTTTGTATGAGTTTTCTGATAGTGAACAAAAACATGAATCCTAAATCTTTCTTCTTTAATGCTTTCTAAATCTGTATAAGTTGATGTCTTCTTTTTAGTTTCAATAACTTGATTATTTGGTTCTTGAATGCTTTCCATATGCAGAAATAAGTTGATTATTTGGTTCTTCAATGCTTTCCATAAGCATAAATCGACAATAAGGGAAGCAGAAATCAGAAAGCAAGAAGGCCCATGCCATCTGCAGACACCTCACCAAGCACCAGGTATTTCCATTTTTATTTTTATTTTGGAAAAAACGTAAATCCTAAATGTGTTTTCTTTAATTGTTTTGCAACTTTCTATAATGATTTAATGATTTTATTGTACTTTCCATAAGAACAACATCAAGTTAATTGTTTTGCTTGATCTTAGATAGATTTAATTGTTTTGTTCGATCTATAATTGCCAATTTAAGTAGTTAGCATCAAGTTTCCATTTGAATTTAGGGTAACTCTGGAAATTTAGCATCAAGTTTCCATAAGAATTTAGTGTAAATTTAAATCTGTCTTCTTTAATGCTTTTTATAAGTTGATGTCTTCTTTAAACTATGGTTCCTTTGCGTGTCCTCTTTGAAGTGCATATGGTTCCTTTGCTATATATGGTTCGTTTGAATTGCATTGCTCTTTAAAAATTTGTGGTTTGATATCTTCATGAAATCGAGGGTCCTTCAAACTGAAGGAGGGGTTGATTGACCTTTGACGTTCACTTGGATCATGGGGTTTTTCAAACTCAAAGTGGGGTTGATTGACCTTGAGTTGATGGGGTGTTAACCTGCACCCCTAGCAATGTTAAGATAACCCCATGAAGATGCAATGGGTGTTAACCTGCACACATCCGACTTTACCCTTCTAGGAGGCAAAGTGGCCACTAATGGTGTAAAATAGATAAGCCTAAGAAGGGAGTGTTGGTTGTGATGGTTTGGGAAGCTTTTCTGGGTATCAATAGAACATGATCCTTATTACAGGCTATGTATGTGTAATCTTGGAATGAATATGAAACTTCATATGAATGAAAGAAGATGAAAACAAAAAGGAACCCTGTAGTATTCAACCATGAGATTGTAGTCATGGAATCGCATGGAAATGTAGCCCTTATGTTTTGTTATAGGCTTCCCTTTTACTTCATAGATTCTTGATTGGTTTGTGACTGCTTGAGCAAGCATGCATACTAGAGATTCCCATTAGTTCCTACCTATTGATTTGCCTACAAATACTATCCGACCATTTCGACTTCTTTCCAAAAGATACTTGCATTGAATCTGTAGTTAGGAAAGTTTAAGTGTTAATATGAGAAGAAAAAGATGAGCAAACAAACTACATTGATGAAGCTACCTTCAACCTGTCATGTTGATCCAGAGAGCTATCAAACATCTAACTTATTCATCTACCAACTGTTGCTTCTGTTACTTTTTTTTGAGTGATTGTGTGTACTGAAGTGTGGGGTTGGGGTTGATTAACACAACAAGCAAGACACACACTTGGGGTTGATCAACACAACAAGCAAAGCAGAGATAATGAAATTTTGTGTAGTTCTAATTGACATTAAATGATTAAATTAGGCATGTATACTCTCATTCTACACGTTTGATTTTTTGGGGATTTCATTTTCTACTGTTGAATGTTGTGATAGGGGGTTTTCCTAGCGCCTCTACGTCTTTATCAAATCTCTTCTTTTTTGACTTTTGGGTTTCAATAGCAAAAGAAATTTGGGAAAATGTTGTGACGGGTATGTGGAATTTGGTCTAATGTTTTGATGGGTATGTTGAATTTGGTTGAATATTGAAAATTTTGAGACTGTATATTGCAAATGTTAATTGTTGAATTTAATTGAATGTTGTGATTGGGTATGTTGAATTTGGTTGAATGTTGCAAATTTTGAGACTGTTGAATTTGGATGGTTGATTATTCCAAAAATTTATAAATGTTTAAATAGGGTATTCACAATTTCATGGTTCTGGATTTTTTTTTTTTTGTTTCCATTTTCCCTGAAGTTTGATGGTCATAATCTCTTGGTTTTTGGTGAATATAGATGGTTCAATAGATTGATTCATTGGAATCTGGCTGAGATACATTGGGTTTTCATGTTTTTGGAAGTTTTGTTTAGAGTCGTCTATTTGAGGGGAAGATGTTGGGAGTCAAAAAATTTATTAGTCGAAAGGGTTTATTACTAAGGTTTAGGGATATTTATTGTGGGTATGTTTGAATGTTGTTGTAATTGCCTTTTGAGATACCTGAATGTTTGTTTGAGAGGATACCTTAATGACCTTGATATGGATTTAGAGTTTGTCTAAAATTGGGACATATTTATGGATTTAGAGTTTGTCTAAAATTGAATTTCTTTGTTCACAAATTGTTGTAATTTTTGTGTAGTCATGGATTTAGAGTTTGTCTAATCAGTTGAATTCTTTCTAACACTGTAGTCAGGGATTTAGATTTTGGATGATAAGAGAAGTAATAAGGAAATTAGAAGTAGAGATAGAGATAGGATGTCAAGGAGGTCACTGCAATCTGGTTTGGCTGATCCATCACATAGTCCTCCTTCTGAAGTAAGTTTGGCTGAGTTTGGTTTGCTGCATTTTGTTTTGTTTTGCTTGAAAATTTAGTTTATTGTGTTTGAGGAAGTGTTAACTTTGATGATTGATGTGTAGAATATGGATCGTTACGAGAGTGGTAGTCATCGAAGACAAACTTCATCAATTTCTCGAAGGCTGCTTCGGCTCACCGACTACAATCCTGATGGTTTCGACTCTCGGAGTAGTGCCAGCCTGATGGAGGTACCTTAAATATCTCTGCAAGTTTTCGTATCATTTGATTAATTAGATGGAAATTTATTTCTTGCAAGTGGGTACTCCATGATATAACTCATCATGGATTTATAATTTTCAAAATAAATTTGATGTGCCGGCTACCTTGACATGTCAACATCTATGCTGGACCTTGAATGCCTTATAACATTAATGTTTCTCATTGGATATGTTTCAATTCTGATGGATGGTATTAATGACCGAACTTCAAAATACTTGCATAGGTATTGAATGGAAATCTTCTATGAAAGCATTTGAAGACATCAATTTTCCATCATCGAAAATATAACCTGTAAAATTGGTTTCAGTTCATTCATTATCCAGTTTGATTAATTAGATGGAAATTTATTTCTTGCAAGTGGGTACTCCATGATATAACTCATCATGGATTCATAATTTTCAAAATAAATTGGATGTGCATTCTACCTTGACATGTCAAAATCTATGCTACCTTGAAATGGCAAGTATTTTGTGATGTCTTTCGAAAAAAAATGTTCTTGATGAGTTTTCATCTATTAAATTTATAGCTGAAAAATGTTCTTGATTTGGTCGTAATTTTTTTTTTCTTTCAGATCTCTTCTTCTCACTCTCTCCTTTCATTCTTCAGATTCTTCAGATCTTTTTTACGCCAAGTTAGGGTTTTGCAGGGTGTGTGAGAGTACCAGGAAATCGATTTCGAAGAAGGTAAGATCCATCTTCTTCACGGGTATGTGGAATTTGGTCTAATGTTTTGATGGGTATGTTGAATTTTGAGACTGTATATTGCAAAGGTTAATTGTTGAATTTAATTGAATGTTGTGATTGGGTATGTTGAATTTGGTTGAATGTTGCAAATTTTGAGACTTTTGAATTTGGATAGTTGATTATTCTCAAAGTTTATAAAGGTTTAAATAGGGTATTCACAATTTCATTGTTCTGGATTTTTTTTTGTTCCATTTTTCCTGAAGTTTGATGGTCATAATCTCTTGGTTTTTGGTGTGTGGAAATATTATGTGGCGTTCATGGCATTGATTGCCATTATAAATTTTTATGACAGGTTCAGACAGGTTTCAATATTGAAAAATACAGAGGAAACTATGTCGAAATTTTGATTTTTTAATTGTTCATGACATTGATTTTTTAATTATTTTATTCAAAAAATGACATTTTTTTGGATATAATGATATTGTTTGCATGTCTCTTTGACTGTTTAAAACCATGTTCTACTACCAAACCTCTTTTAATACCGAAAGCGTCGATTATATATTGGGCTGAGGCAACAAATATGTGAGGTACAAATGCTTATGACAAGTTTAAATATTGAAAAAAGGGAAGCTCTGGCAATATTTTAAATATTTTTTAATTTTTGTAAAAAATTCATCTTGATATTATTCTAAACCGAATGTGCAATTCTATTTGCCCTAATTATGTTTCTTCAACTGTTGTTTTACTATATCGAGCATCAATTTAAGTCAAAACTCACTTGGACAAACATGAGATTTTTTTAATATTGAATTATTTCCTTATTTTTTAGTTAAGCTGACATTTGATGGAGCTTAAATTCCTTAGCACATTGGTTGCGTTGATCAGTTTTATTAACATTGTTTTACCATTCAAGATTATTAACTTTTACAAAATTAATTCATCATAACTGTTGTAATAAACAATTATGCAAGTGTTTTTAGAAATCGAAACAAAACCCCAAATGTGAGTATTCGACATAGCCGTGAAGGTAGGATGTAACCTGCAATAGTGCCAACGGCACGGATATTCCACTAGTGATTATACAACCTGCAACAACAAGCTGCAGTTAAAAGCCCAAGCCTCTAAAATCGAATTAGTAAAGAGAGGGTTGCGCCTAAGCCTCCTATTGTCCAAGCCGCCCCCAGGTGTAGGAAGAGGCAATATCCCATTTAATTGTTATATTGTACTCTAACTGTCTGCTATTAACTATGAAGTCGGTTCCAAACAAATAAAAGAAGCATTATTAAACTATGATACATAATTACCTAACTAAAAAAAAGAGAAATATATATTGCAAACGATTCAAAATTGATTGTGGTATATTTGAGACTCGCAATTCATCTCCTCCTTCTACAACATGTTCTGTTTTTACCAGGATTTTGTTCCCCTCTAATGAATGCCAACACAACCACATGTACGAGGAGATAAGATAATTTTTCATGCCTAAATATCTCTCACAAATATCTAATATTAGATAGTACCCATTGTACAAATATCTAAGTCTCGGCTATTTGCCCAGAGGTTATACTTATTATGTGACATGACAATATCTCTCTTCTTTTCAATTTCACTGGACCCAAGAAAAGAAATGCATTTATGAAACCATTGAAGGGGGCAGCCAGGGGAGGCAATAGCCAATAGGTTTGGGGTACAAATTTAGCATTTGATAAAATTGGAATAAACTTCATTACTGGCCATATGAGCTCATTTGAGGTACCCCATATGAAGCTGATGAAAAGTCTTATACAATCAGTGGCAAGATTGATAGGCCTCGATGTATTAGGATTCATCCAACAAAGGTATCCTACTTGAGATAGTGATGAGGTTAGCCAAGCCTGTAATTGTGCTATGCATCTATGGAGCCAAAATAATATTCGTCAACAGTGACGGTATAATTGTCTAATTCATTTCAATTCAACCATAACCCTTTATACCATTACTTCAAAGAGGAGCAAGTCTAGGGAACCATATTTGGTTGATACTTTTGGGTTTCTTTTGATTTTTTTTATGCTTTTTATTTTGAGCAAGTCTAGACAGTCAGGGTTATCAACTATTTTTTGGTCAGAGTTGGACTCTTTTACACTTTTACTCATTCTTTTTAAAAATACAACCACAAACATCATTTATAGAAGGGGTATAAGTGTAAAGAGCCCAAACCCTGGCAAAAAAATGGTTGATAGCTCTGACTGCTTAGAATTTGCCTTTTACCCCTTCTCTTTAACGAAATTGTCTAGGCAGTCAGGTTTGGGTTTTTTTTACACTTTTACCTATTTTCCTTAAAACACAACCACAAACATCATTTATAAAAGGGGTAGAAGTGTAAAAAGCCCAAAACTTGACAAAAAAAATGGCTGCCTAGAATTGTTGCTTTGAAACACACAATAATTCTAACCAGCTAGGTTTGATAGTCACTTTTAAGTCAAGTTTTGATTTTTTTTACACTTCTAAAGAGAATTGTTTGGTGTTTGTGGTTGTGTCTTAAAGAGAATGAATAAAAAGTGTAAAAAAAACCAAATTTTAGCTTAAAAGTGGCTACCAAATCTGGCTGTCTAGATTTACTCTGAAACACAATTACAAACACCATTCATAACATGAGTAGAAATGTCAAAAAATCCGAAAGCGACCACCAAACATGGCTCCTAAGAATTGTTGCTTGGAAGAGACCACATTGTTAAAGCATGCATTGTCTAACTATCATGCGTCGTGTAGTACATCATTATCAGCTTGAATAATCACATACCATATTTGGTGCAATCCGTTAGTCTACCATATCACATATTTGGTGCAATCCCTTAATCTCTTTGACTTGCTATTGTAATTGATTGAATAATCATGTAACCAATTCAAAACCCACATGATTTGACTAGGTTGTGTGATTATATGAGGTTGAAACTTTTGAGATTTTTCTAGCCAACGCCAACCCAACTTTTGAGATTTTTCTAGCCAACGCCAACCCACAACCATGTTACAAGTCCATAATACCTAACCTGATTGCTTTTGGATTTTAATTGGTGTGCAAAGTCAGATTAAATGCCAAGAGTAAGTAGGGAGCCTTGTTTTGAGGTCTTTTTTGTGCATTTTTTCACACTTTTTACCCCTTCTCTTTAAAACACAATCACAAACAACCTTCTATATCCATACAAAAGGTAGAAGTGTTAAAAAACCCCAAAGAGGCACAAAAAAAGCTCTCTAGAATTGTTGTAATGGCTGGACTTTATGACCTTGAACTAAAGCATGTCACATTCAAGTTCAGCTCAACTTAAACCTACCAACAAGCTATAGTATCCAAGTAGTACTTCAGGATTTTATAGGTCATACTCTTTCAAATCAGCAGACTAAAACGGCACTAAAGCAGGATCAGCATAACACTAATTTCAAGGTAAATTGTGGATCCCCCTTTCTATTAAGTCACAAACTCTAATCTCTCACATTAAATCAAATCGCTCAAACAGCTTAAAAAAACCCACATGGACATTAAAAAATTTCATCTATCCCAAGGGCGCACTGTGTGGCAACTAAAACACCTTCTAGGAGTTGGGATCATTTTAGGCGCATAAAGGAATAAATTATCCAGTTCTACAAAGCAGAAAGTAACAAAACTTGGTAAAAGAAAATACCTTTTGTAAGATAATATAAGCAAGAAATATTCTCATATATATTTCCCAGAATTTCTTTTATCAGCACCACACTGGTGATGATGCAAACGACTTGGTTAGAACTGACAAAAACGAACGGGAGTATTACAAATACATCCATAAGGGTAAGTATTGCAAGAAGAAAACATGTCAGCAAGTATATAGAAACACAAAGATCAGATAGCAGACAGTGAGTACAGCATGATACCGCCAACATTGAAGATATGCCACACTTCAGTGAAACTATCCAATCAATGCTCTCTTCGTATTTTTGTATTACGTGGGGGCTCCTTGTAAGATATAACTTTCTCAGATGATTTCCGCATGGGCCTTCCTGTCAAGGATCTTCTTACAGCAGGAGTTTCTGATCTCAAATTGTCATTCTGCTCTTCTGTTTCTGTCGTTGATGAATTTGTGCAATCCTGCATTTTTTCATGAAGCAATGGGCTTATAGGAAATTTGGCTTCTTCTATCTCAAACAAGTCTTCAATAGGTTCCCCAATTTCAGGATTAAACCTGGCAGACTGTCTTCTCACACAAAGCCTGTTACAACCAAAACAAATAGCGTGAGGCATGTCCATTGTTGACTTAGTTCAAAAGTAGAGGTAGAAGATATAAATGCACAGACAAACCTTTTATTCTCGGCCTTTTCATCAGTGCATTCCCTTTGTTGTGATTTAATCTTAGAGGGAACACTACTAGCCCTTTCATTAATAGGTTGATGTTGTTCAGATTTCCTCCGGGCAGATTTCCTGTGGGGGTTGATAGTTTGCAAAGAGAGAAATTGCAAATATTTCATAAATGACTTCGTTGGAGAAAAACCCAAAAACAATAACATTTGGTGTAACTGAAACATGAGCCACAAACCTTTTCTCGTCGGCCTTCTCAGTAACTTCTGCTTGCTCTGCTACAGAAGTCCCCACAGCTGCAAGACATTCGCCGATTTTAATTATTAAGAAGATCAAACTGTAAAGTTAAGAGAGTTCAATACAGTAAATACTAAATAATGTGTTATGGCTTACAATGAACTCTTGACTGCCGCCTTTTGTTGTGTTTACTGGCCTTATTATCACCATTGGCATGTGTAGCTTCTTCTGTTACCTTCACAGAGGACAGCAAACATAGGTGATGAAAAAAAAGAAAGAAAAAGAACCAAGACTGACTTGACAATTTGTAATACATTTTTACAAAAATTTATGAACACACCTCAGTGCAAGGCTTGTGACATGGTTTTTTCTTTACCTTCTCCTACAAAAAACAATGTAACTAAACAACTAAAACAAAAAAAATGTTCATCGTGGTAATGAGACCACTGATACGATTCTCATAAATCTGGAATTATTCAAAATGAATCGGCTTATCGAACCTGCAACTCTATGTTCTTAGCTTCAATCATGGCTGTCTTACAACCAAGCTCATGCTGCATTGTTTTAAGCTGTACAAGAACATTACAAAAGTAAGAATCTATATGCATACCAACATGGGATGGGATTCAAATGAAGTTTTGCGTACCTTGTCTTTACCGAGGTTGAGTTCCTGCAAAACAGAGCAATAAAATCAATATCCCTTCTGACAGTTCTCATTGGCATGTTAGGTGTACTTGCAGACAGGCAATGCCAACTTACCGCCATCATTAGGCTATTTGCCTGAGCAAGGTGCCAGTTCTGCTGCTGCACTTTCTGTAGATTGATTCTCATTTTCGTTAACCCAGTCCCAGTCAGTTCAATTACTTTACTGTCAATCCACCAAAATATATATGAATTGCAATAAAGGGATGAAATAAAATTTCTAAAATCAGTTGAGGTAACTATCCATTTTTTTTTTCTTCCAGGAACACTATGAGAGATCACATCATATAAATGTCAATAAATAAATAAAAAAGTGCATAGAAGAGCTTACTTTCTCTCTGCCAGAAGCCTCAGAAGTGTCATGTTTTCCTGAAATCCCAATTTGACAAACAAAAACCCATTAAATGACCAATGCCCACACTACAAAACACACAATTCATGATCAATCTCAACAATACCTTCTGCAGTTGTTCGATGTAATCTTTGGTCGAGCATGAAACTTGCTTCAGCTTCTCATCCTGGATTGGAGAGAGGTTTTGCTGCCGTAAATTCGTAATGTCCGAAAGTCTCTTCCGTGCAACACTCCCCAGTGGGTTTCTCCCTGGCAATCTCTCTTGATTCATCTTACCTGATCAAATCATCCCCAATCACAAAACCCCTCTAAAACAGACAAACCCTAACTCCAATTGGTACTTGTATTCATGAAATCAACACACAAACAGTGACTATAAAAGTGATCTTGTACTTCATTGTTCGAAAACGGGTATCTAGTTATGGTCTTAAAATCGTGAAACCCTAGAAATTGGGATTTGGGGGTTTGTTCAACAGAGTAAAATTTCGACTAAAGTGAAGTGATTTCTTACATTACAAGTTGAAATAAAGGAAACCCAGTTCGAATCAAGAAAGAATACTTTTTGGGGTTGAAGAATTACCTGAAACTACGGAGTTTTCACGTTCAAGAACTTCCATAGCTTCCATTGTTGAAACCATAACGCGAGAGAGACACTTCAACTCGTTGTCTCTGAAAAGGGTCTTTAGTTTTCTTTGGTTGCGATCGCTTTCTCTCTTTCGCAATTAAGTGTGCTTTAGATGAAGAAATCGAGCTTCGAAGCGACCTGCTCGGAGAAAAAATGAAATCTTGGAAGAGTAACAGAGAGCGAAAATGAGTTTCAAAAGGATACATTATATGGAGGTTTGGTAACACAACGGCACTCCGAAGCAAAGAGCGAACCTGATTTAAACGAGTGACCGAGGTCCGCTTAATGGGCCGAGCCTGATTGAGCCCATTAAGGTCCGGCCCATTAACAGCCCAACTGATCTGTTTTGTGGATTCTCTTACAAAATTTTCGAGAACACCCACACAAAACCCTGATTTCTTCTCTGCGAGCCTCTTTTCTTCTTCTTCGATTTTCAAAACCCCATCTGCCAATTGGTGTAGCCAACATTTCACTATCGTCATTGTGCATAATCTAACAGGTAAGTGACTACCCACTCTTGCTTTTCAACATGGGGTGTTTTTGAGTTTTAAATCTATTATGTATTCTCTATGATATCATAGCTTATGTAAATTTTTACTCCTCTCTCGTGTGACTTTGTTGAATGCCCACTGTGAACATAATTATGGTTGGTCAGTGGAAATTTGGTATCTAACCACCCTTTTATGAATTCTGTTGATTTGGGGGTGTTTGATACATTAGTTTTCATCATGTTATGGACAGAAACCTGAGCTTGCTAATTGTTAAACTCATGTAATATGCGAGTTTTGAAAAACATACAACCTAACTTAGGAAAATTTGTAATCTGGGATGAGAAATTGATAGCTCAATACCCTTCCAAGTCTATGTAAAATTAAGTCGAATTTTTAGCTACGATGTTCCAGCTTTGGTGAATCGTTGATTTGGCTTGAAATAAGTTTTATGGGGTTTGGAATTTTGGTCTCAGTCAGTTGGATTATATAAGGATTAGATTTAAACTGAAACTGTGAGTTGGTCTTTATGCTGTTAGATTATTAGGGTTTTAGCTTTGGAGCTTTGGTTCAATTCCCTATAAGTGCCTGGGACTTTTCACTTGAAATGATGGTTGGGTTCGAGTTTGAGATTCAAATTTTGGTTAAAGGTATCAATGCCCATGTTGTGAGAGAGCACGACTCAAAATGTTCATAACTGTTGGTTATAAAGGTCGTACAGATTCTACCTATAGTTTTGTACTGACTATTGCATTAGAGTTCTTATTATCAAATGAAATACTCTAACAATAAATATCTGACCCACACCATCCTCTTCGAAGTTTGAATTCTGAAACTTAATATCTACCATGTAAACATTACTAACTAGACAATCGTTGACCAAAATTTATTGTTGACAATTTCCATGTGTGGGTTTACACTAGGAAATATTTTCATGTGATTGTTTAAGGTGGAAATCAATTCAATCAGAATGATCTCATATCGTCTATGATTATGAACACTCAAGCAAGCTTATATTCGGATTTCAGGGGAAGAAAAGAAGCAGTAGAGATGAACAAACAGAAGATATTCAAATTAGCAAAAGGGTTCAGAGGGCGGGCAAAAAATTGCATTCGTATAGCCAGAGAAAGAGTGGAGAAGGCATTGCAGTACTCATACCGCGATCGTCGTAACAAGAAGAGGGATATGCGTTCTCTTTGGATCGAGCGTATTAATGCGGGCACCCGCATACACGGTGTAAGTCCAATAGATTTGAACTCTCCTTTACCTTTTTCATGTAATCCTGTCATGATTTTGCTTGCAATCTTCATCAGTGATGAAGATTTCATATATGTCACATGGATCACTTCTTGTTGTTGAAAAAGAGTTGTATGTTCGTATACCAACACCTTTCATCCCCATCGTCAACTTTGTAGATTTTAATTTCTCTCCTCTTAAAAGGTCTAAGACAGTTGCAACTTTCAATTACTGAGCATCTTTTGAGAGTCATAGGAAATATAGCAGACTATTTGATTTATGCTAGGTTCTTTGATTATGACTTAGGGTGCTTTTACTTTGCTAATCTCCTCAGCAACATATGACATATTTTGAATTGATTGAATGAAAATTTCATACGATAAATATTTTTGTGAGAGTCCTGGTGTCAATTGTGAGTTCTTGATTATTCTTATTTAGATTCATGGCAGTTGCCATTTTGGATTAATTTTAATATTCAGAGATAGAGAATGTTAGTCTTACAACTAGTCATGAATGATGACATTTCATGGTTATAGGGAATTGATTATATTGGTGGACCATTTGTTGATTATGTCATTACAGTTTTCTTATGACGCCATTGGGACCTTTGTTGGGTTTTCAACTGCACTTTTTGTAGTTTTGTTTGAATATATGAGGTTCAAATTGATGACTTACTAGGTTGAGGATGACTCCTGTGATCTATGCTTCAGGAATGATTAAGAAATGGAGAGTATGGTGTCCTCTTGTGATCAAATCCATCATCTTCAACAAGGATAAGTTTGGCATTTGTATACAGAAGGCAGAAGGCACATTTGCAGTAGACTGACTTTACAGTTTATGCATAATGGACTCAACTTTGGGCATCCCTTGTTTCTTTAGTGAAAGTAAATCTTGTAAGACTTGCCTTATCCAGACACAAAGGCATACTCAACTTCTGATATTTGTGCATTATCAACATGGCTACACCTTTGAGGAGTTGTGCAAGTGCAATCACCTTTTCCTCCATTGCATGATGATTTCAAGGTTATGGAAATTCTTTATAGCAAAGTTTCTCATGGGTGGTGCCGGGTTCCATCATGGAGGTGTGGTATTCTTACCGGGTTCCACCACGATAACGCCGGTAAGTCCATGAGGCTTATTTGGAATCCTATCCCCTGTAGGCTGTGCTATTTGTTGGACTATATGGAATGGGCGCCACTAATAAATTTTTGAAGGCATTGTATGTGAGGTTACAAGCTTTGTATGGAGTGCCTCGTTGTTGTATGGCATTGGGCCTCGGCGAGGTACTCCAGGGGTAGCTTTGAAAGAATGTGGGTTCATTGGGATATATTGTTTTATGTAAGCGGGTAGTATTATGGGTTATTTAGGTAGTATTATTTGTAATTGGGCTTAGTATAGTAAAATCCAGATTAGATAGGGTTGGATTTAGTTTACTTGCCAAAGAAGTTAGGGTGGTTGACTGGTTGTAAATAAGGAAAAACATTAAACGTCGTTCTTGGTGATTGAATTATTTGTCTTTATCTTTGAATTAGGGTTTATCATGGATTTAGTTTAGTTATAGTTTTAATGTAACTTAGAATCTATCAATTGGTATCAGAGCTGCCGACACAGACTAAATCTAACAGGTACGCAGAAGAAAAGGCTTAGAAGATGACTGAAAAAGAGAGAACCAAGGTAATTGAAGCCATGGAAGCCAAAGAAAACCTTTTGATGCACATAGAGAACATGACAGTCTCCGCAGAGAAAAAAGATTCAAGAGATAAGAGGATTGGAGTAACAAACTAGCAATATAAGAGGATTGGAGTAACAAACTAGCAGGGATGCCACAATGGATTCAGGCAGAGATTGCGCAGGCGGTGGAGAAAATGGTAGAAAAGCCGGTGGAAAAGGAGATTAAGAAAATGGAACATTTGATTACAAGACTCTTAATAATCGACAAGGGAACCAACAAGCACCCACAAGGGATACATGTCAGCCCCAAAACGGCACCGCATGACACCACTGGCAACCACCACGCCTCCAGCAGCACCGTTGGTGCGACACACCTTTTCTAGGCGGGTCGATTGGCCTGGTCAACCATCCCATTCCTCCCTCCGTCCACATCCAATCCTCTCCTCCTCCCATTATCCTCTCACAACTTGCACTGCCACCCACCACCGTCGTCAAGCACCAACCACCCCTTTCACAACCTCCTCGCCCTCCCTTCCACTCGTCCCACCCTCTTCCAACCCTCCCCGCCATCTTGGGAGATCCCCAATCTCAACAGCCTCCTCGTCCCCGCCCTGAAATCCTTTCTTTGAATCCGTACGCGATCCCAACCCCGAATAACCCCCAGCAAATTCTAGGTCAAGTAGTTTTTGACCCTACGTAATTGAACCTTAGCTTTCTTCTACAATACTAACTTGTCCACCACAACACCGTAATCATCCTCAGATTAATCATATTAAATTTTATAATGAGGTCCCCATGCGATTTAGAGTGTCCCCACAGTTATCTATTGCAGACCCAACCGAGTTTCCACTAGAGCATGTTAGACAGTGGGTGGAGGCCTTGGTTACCTGCACAAGATCGGGGACGGTTTTGACATCCTATGGGTTATAGTAAAGGATTTGGGAGAGGTAGCAACCCTCCTAATTTAGGAGATCAGAACTATGGCGGTGGAGATTTTCTTGAGAACGATCAGTTAGCACGGTTGATAGCAGTGATAGAATGAAGGGATGATACATGATTGAAGTTGGAAGTTCCTTCTTATGATGGAGTGGACTTGGCGATGTTTTTTTGGATTGGTCCATGGATATTTGACCGTATTCTTGATTTTAAAAACATGTGAGGACATAAGGTAGTACATTTAATGGCTACCAAGTTGAAGGGCACTGCCAATCTTTGGTGGCAGGAAGAATATGAATGTCAAACAACCATGCATTTACCTCATAGAAACAATTTGGATGACCTACGCGAGTTGATGTATGTTGTTGTTGTCCCTTTGGATTATGAGTGAGAACTTTTTGGTCGCTTGATGGAAGTTACACAAAATAGGTGTACGATTACTAACTGCGCTATTGAATTCAGGACTTTGTGTATGTAGGCCAAGCCTCAACAACTCAAACGTCATATGGCCTTCTGTTTCTACCATGGATTGGATGCGAGGATCACGTTTGTGCTAGCATTGGAGGAATTTGACACACTTTTAGCGGCTAGAACATGGCTAAACGTGCAGAAAAAAAATTGCAGTTACAAGATCACTCCGAAAAAAATTCTTTGGGAACTCTACTCCACTCTTCCATTACATACCCACTGCGGCCCACTACTGATATACCTCTTAAGTGTTTTGGATGTGGTCAACCTGGCCATGTTCGGAGTAATAATTGCCCTAAAGGAAGTTTGTGTTGTTGATGATCAAAAAGCATGGAACAGGTACTCCTAGTTGATGTTGAAGGCTAATTTATCTCCTTGGTGGCAGAAGGCCCAGCTGACACACTTGAAGCTTGTGGACAAGTTTCTTCAATTCGAGGAGGTTGCTGTAAGCTGGTTGTATTATGGGTTATTTTGGTAGTATAATTTGTAATGGGGCCTAGTATAGTAAAGCTCATATTAGTTAGGGTTAGGGTTAGTTTGCTTACCAAAGAAATTAGGGAGGTTATAAATAAAGGAAAGCATTAAGTATTGTTCATGGTGATTGAATGAATGAATTATTTGTTTCCTTATTTATTTTTAAATTAGGATTTATCATAGATTTAGCTCAGTTCTTGCTTTTGTGTAACTTAGAATCTATCAATATTTTTCCGCCACTAACCACTTGTTGGCGTGTCGCATGTGATGTACCTTCGTTTTTGTGCTCGTATTTAATGAATTGTTTTTTTTTTTTTACCTTAAAACAAATCATGTACATATTAAACTATCAATGAAGTTGTTTCCTCGTGTTGAACCTAAGTAAACAACTGTGCACTAATAATAATCAAATATCAAATTATCATTATTGTATCATTCACCTCAAAAGACAAGATAATTAAGATTTTATAGCCAGTAAAAGATCAAAGTCAAAGAGTATATTGACACATTGCTTATGCATATAGGAAGTTTAGCCTCAGTGACTAAAGTGGGGGCTTATAATAGCACCTTTCATTGCTCTGAAAGATAGAGGTAAGAGTTAGATATTAAAGTCTAAAGATAGTTGAAATGAACATACTGAGGGTAGTCAGGGCACACTCAAGGTGCAACACCCTTGTTGTGCCTTAAGCGCAAGGCGCGGTGGGAAGCGCGCGCCTAACATACTTTAGCACATGCTAATTAGAATACTTGAAAATATATGATATACGGTAAAGCTTATATCTAGCATGCAATTTCATATACGAGAAAACTCAAATTTTCGAGATTAAAAAAAACTAGGAATTTCAACCATAAAATTTGTACCAAGATTCCAAACTAAAATGTTAAATACATCATTTAAAAAAAAAAAAAGACAACAGATTTTTGCAATTGCAACAAGCCAACAAAATAACAACATATCAAAAAGTGAAACAAGTTTCATGATCCCAAGCCTCCATATCCCAACTTCTCAGTCATACTCATCATCAAATGTTGCATCATCTTCCTCCACCCCAAGGTTATCAAAATCTTCTTATTGTTCCATTTCATTTAGTTCAACTTCCATTTCATCTTCTTCCTCTTCATACTCTTCATTGTACTTGGAATCTTCCCCTTGTGGATGTGGTTCTGAGCATGAGTTTCTTCTCCACTTCTCCTCAACACAAGACAAGCAGAAAACAAATGGGTTAGGGGTCTATTGGGGATTGATGGCTGCCCTTATTAGGGTTTGGTTTTTATTAGAAAAAGTTTATTTAAAAAAAAACATGTTCATAAATAGGCATGTGCAAAAGGCGCGCTTTTTTTTAGAGCCCTGTGCCTCGCAACTAACCTAAAATAGCACGCTTAACTAGCGCTTGATGAACATAAGTGCACCTGGGCTGCTGCAATAAGGTGCACTGCGCCTTTTTGCGCACTGCGCCTAAGCGCTTTTTCATGGTACAGAGCTAGATGGAAGAAGGAATATGAGGGTTTTAGGAAGGTTGGAAGAATTGATGTGAGCAGCAATGGAATAAATAAGGTCAGTGAGCTTGTCAAATATAATCCTATGCTTTTAATGAGTTTCAAGGAGCTCATCCGTGTTAAGACTTGCTGTTGTGGTACGTTAATGCTATATTTGCAAGAAATAAGGTCGCTAAGTTTGTGATTTAGTCTTATGCCTTTAATGATTTCAAGGGCTCATCAGTTTTAAGGGTTCGTGTTTGTGATACACAAATGCTATATTTGCTATTATATGGCATTGACATATTGATGCTCAATGTCTCCATGTCAGGAACAACGAGTTCATCCATGTTAAATCCAATTGAAAAGTCAAATTATATGCATATGGCTTTGATATATTCTTTTGACAAATAAAATTCCATTCAAGAATTAGTAGCTTTTGGATCCCTTTTTTTCTGTCTCAGTGGTAAGAATCTAGTTTCTAGAAGCTCCAATAACGTTTTGCTAGGGTCGAGATTGGTTGTCTGGATTAGAATCCTGGATTCTACACCTCTCAAATATTAGATAAGAATGGTTTTAGTATGCTGCCCATGGTGCAGACGATCTGGATTTTATTTGCTAATCATCCATCAGTGGCTGATTCTGTTAGCCTATCAATAGATAAATCTTTTGACAGGAGAATATGTTTATTGAACTCAGGTTTCTTACATTTCTCCTTGCCTTATCTGTCAGGTAAATTATGGGAACTTCATGCATGGTCTGATGAAGGAAAACATCCAGCTAAACAGGAAGGTTCTGTCAGAGCTGTCGATGCACGAACCATATAGCTTCAAGGCCCTTGTTGACATCTCGCGCAACGCCTTTCCTGGGAACAAAAAAGTAGTGCCCCCGCAAAAGGAAGGGCTATCAATGCTTGTATGAATCTTATGTTTCAGTTGCCATGGAGCCTTGTAATTATTTTATAACAGCTGAAAGATTTTCAGTTGACTTGGGTAGTTAAGAATTTTGCATGGCTGAGGAACAAAGAGCCTAGCGTTTAATACTGTTCTTGTTTTCTTGTCTACGTTCTGGATTTGGATTGCAAGTTTCGCCCAATCAGGCAATCACAACACAAAGATAGAAATCGGGTGATGAGAGTTTTCCTTAAAGGTTGAGCAAAAATTAAAATTGTTGGGGTTGCGCTGTTTGGTATTCTGTGTGCGGAGTGTTGTTCAGCTGTTCAAACCTCAACTTGGTATGTGACAAATTACAAAAACTAGAGTGTTCATTTTTTTAACTCATATCTGAAGTGTGTTCAAGTCCACCAGCAAATTCAATCAGTTTTTTTGGGTCTTGATTCAGAATGTTTGAAGTACAAATAAGTGAAGTCTTTGAAATTTTAATTGTAAAAGTTAAAGATCATCTTGAAGGAGGATTGTGATTTCATTTTTCGAAGTGATTTTGGTCATTTGATTGGAAGAAAAATTTCGGCGTGTAAAGAAAAAACATAGGAATTTTGAGGATACATGAAACATATATAATAAATTTTAAGGGTAGAAATATGTGAAAAAATAATATCAATCAAACCATATATATAAGATCATGAAAAATAATAGCTAATTATTTATGATCATTATTATTTTCCTAAATGCTTTTAATTGTTTTAAGTGGGTAACTCATGATTTGGCTCACCTACAAAAAAAAATATTTGCTTCCATCACAGTCTTAGGGAGTACATACTCCTAGGGGTGGCACGGGATGGACCATATACCTATCTCATCCCGTTCATTCAGGACCAGGGCAGATTGAGACGAGATATACCACATCCCCACTTCGTCCCATCCCAAATGGGATGACCTTGTTAAATACTTTAACCCTAATTTAGAGTACCACTTTCATCCAGTCCACTCATTCTGTATCAAGATTCATGCTCATCAGATTTTTGAAGCAATGTTGAATGTTCTAGCTACTTGAGCAAGTGCAAACAGAGAATATAATGAACATGTGAAAGTGACAGACTTGTTCAATGATCTATTTCTTAGGGAAATTGGTTTCCCCATCTTCATGCATCCATAGTGAAAATAGCACTTGCAAGTGTTTATCCAAACAAAGAATACAATGAACATATGAAAGTGACAGACTTGTTCAAATGATTTATTTCTTAGGGTTTGTTTGGTTGCACGAAAAATGAACATGGAAATTGAAACCGTTTCTAGGGTTGAAAACCAAATCGTCGGTTCGATTTTAAAATTTTCAAACCGAAACTGAACCGACCATTAACAAAACCGATCCGAAACCGAACCGATTCTAATTTATGCAAACCGTAACCGAACCGACCGACTATTTTAAACATGTTATATTATTTATATATAAAATATATATTATTTATTATATATATTCAGTTTGTTCGGTTAAAATCACATAGAAACCGAAAACCAAACCGACCACTTCGGTTTTGAATTTTTTAAAATCGAAACCGAATTTAAACCGAACCAATCGGTTCGATCAGTTTAATCAGGTTTTTGTTCAGCCCTAACCGATTCCGATGCCTCCCCCTCGGACTTGGATTCCCATAAGTAGTAGGAAAACAGTTTTATGAAGAATTGATTTCCTGTCAGTAAATAAACAACCAAACAACGAAAATCTGCATAACAAGGAAAATGGATTCCATTTCCCAAAGAAAATGGCTAACCAACCAGACCCTTAGAGAAATTGGATTCCCCATCTTCATGCATCCATAGTGAAACTAACATGATAGAAAATGTGAAAATGCGTGATGTAAAAAGATGGAAAATGTGTTTATATGTCATGCCATTAAATTAGTACAATACAATAATATGTTAATTGATATACTTATGACCAAAAGCAATTAGTAGAATACATGAATTTTTTTTTTATTGAACAATACTAATGATTTGAGAGTAATATACTAACCTAACTTTGGGACGGGACATGATGGGCGGGAATGAAAATCTTCATCCCATTCTAGATCGGGATGGGTTTGATCAACCCCAAAATGACCCGAAAAATTGGGATGGGATGGGATGAGACCGGAATGAGATCGAGATCGCGGGATGGGCCTACCCCTACATACTCCCTTTTAACCTTGCCTTTAATGAAAATAAATGTATCCAACGGAGGTTGTGATTCTAGGAGTAAGTGCTAGAGGCACTTGGGTTTGCAATCTTTTGTCATTAATTTCCAGCCATAATCATTTATATCCACCATTGTTTTTTGCTTTTTCTTGGAAGGCAACGACTATTTGGCATCACAACTTGCACTCACCCACACCATCTACTTAATTTTTACCTTTCCATACAATGCAGTTTCTCTCCCACACCAATGTTCTCTTCCACACACTTCATATAAGGAAAACTCCCTCTCCTCCCAACTTCAAACCATCAAAAGAAACCTCCTCCTCCTCCTCCCAACTTCATATTCTCTTCTTCAATCCTCTTTGTTATCTTGTTCAATCGAAAGCTCCCACTGCATTTTCTTTCCCAACTGAACTGTCACTATTTCCCCCTATCTCTCCCATTCCACTTCCATTTGACTCACCCAAAAGGGTTCATCATCGAGCATGCAACAACAAAAAATAAAGGAAATGGGGCTGCAATGGTGGACATCACAACGGCCGCACCGTCGGCCTCCCCTCTTCTCCTTTATTCCCAAAATTGCCTACCACTCATTCAAAACATAAAAAATTGGGTACTGTCCCTGACTTTCAACCAACTTTGACACTCGATTGAGATCAATTATCAAGCTCATCAAAAGTAAAAAAACGTATTACTCTGAGTCATCTAATGAACACAATTTGAATCACCTAAAAATGTTTTGAAATGAGAAAGTTATGGTCATTTTATTAAAGTCACTCAAATCTGTCCGGTAAAGAAAACATGATATTATCCCTGACTTTCAACCAACTTTGATGCTCGATTTCTAATGATTCTCAAGCTCATCAAAACATAAAAAATGTAGTACTCTGAGTTATCTAATAAACCAATTTGAATCACCTGAAAATGTTTTGAAATGAGCAAGTTATGATAATTTTACTAGAGTCACTCAAAACTGTCCAGCAACGACCAAGTCGCAAAGGATCATACGAATGTAAGTCTCCCACTTGCATGATCCACTGCGAGTTTGAGTCTCCCACTCGCATTAACCACTGTAATGCGTGTGGGAGACTTAAACTTGTAGCGAATCATGTGAGTGAGAGACTTACATTCGCATGACCCTTTTACGACTTGATCGTTGCTGGACAGTTTTGAGTGACTGTAGTAAAATGACCATAACTTGCTCATTTCAAAACATTTTCAGGTGATTCAAATTATGTTTATTAGATAAGAATAATATATTTGTAGTGTTTTGATGAGCTTGAAAATCGATATCAGTCAAGTGTCAAAGTTGGTTGAAAGTCAATGACAGAGGCTGAAACTAAATGGGTCAATCGCAACGGCACATGTGTGGCAGAACCCCGTCGCAGCGGCGCATGTGAGTATGAGAACTGAATTCACATGTGCCGCTGCAACTGGGGTTCTCCTACTCGCATGGGTAGCTGCAATTGACCCATTTTTTCCTTCCCCATTTTCTATTGATTTTATTTCTAATGTGTTTGTTGTTGATTGATTTGAAATGAGTATTTTTAAAATTCCAATTTGTGTTTGTTAATTTATGACAGACAATGAGAGGGAAAGGAGACGAAGGAGAGAGA
Organism: Berberis vulgaris; assembly: GCA_963556465.1. NCBI lineage: Eukaryota > Viridiplantae > Streptophyta > Magnoliopsida > Ranunculales > Berberidaceae > Berberis > Berberis vulgaris. The sequence goes on along the minus strand of OY747125.1, from coordinate 69,925,128 downwards.
GAGGGGCGACGGCCTATGCGAAAAGAAGAAAGAGTGAGAGAATAAGAGAGGGGAACTGAGAAAGAGTGGGAGAACTAGGAGAGGGGAGGAGGAGGAGAAGAAGAAGATAGAGAGGGGAAGAAGAAGAAGAAGAAGAAGATGGAGAGAGGCGATAGTAGTTGTCGCTCCATCTCCTCTATCTATCACCATTGCCGATCGTCTTTTACCGTTCCTCACAATCGATCGCCCACTTCCTCGCTACCCTTCCAAGTTGTTGTTGTTGTTGTTCTTGAGAAAGAGAGGGTGAGAGAAGAAGAAGATGAACAATGGTTTTTATGGGTGGTGTGGGAGAGCTTGTTAAAAAAAGACGAGTGATGTGGGTGAGTACAAGTTATGGTGCCAAGTAAGCGCTGCCTTCTTGGAACTTGAATTCCCCCAGCTTTCAATATTCTCAATTCATCTTCCTATCTAATTTTTGGATAAAAAATTTCTTCAAACACTAAGCAGCATGGAGAAATCCGTCGATCCTAGTTGCATACACTTCTCAATTCTCACACATACATCGTGCTATACTATCGCTGCAACATGTTAATGAGAGATGAAGAATCAATAGACTTGCATCATCAGTAGCTATGGCGGATCAGAGACAATAGCAATCGTGCATACATAGATTGCAGGGAGGAGAGGAAATTGGAGATGACAGAGATCACACATATGACAGCATGAATCGTACAAAGAGCAGGTCGCACCAGAGATTTGTTTTCAAAAATTTTGAAATTATTGACGAAATTTCACAAATTTATCGCAATCAATAATGAAAAAAATGAAGTTGTTAAATTCGCCAATTTTCTTTTGTAAAGTCAAAAAATCAGTAAATTTGGCAAAATCACAATCCATGATCTTGAATTGAGAATTTGCTTGCTGGATGTGTTTATTGTATTGAAAGGATAAAATAAAATTCAATAAACAACAACTTGAATTGGAGTCCAATCATTCTTGACACGAGCCTTTTACTGGATTGCACCTGTCTTTACCAAGGTTATATATAACAATCAAGTGATTATAAAGGATGATATAACTGTCATTTTTAGTAAATAACAATTGAATCATGGATCACACCCCTTTGTGTAAGAGCAACAAGGTTTAGTTGATGGTAAAGGCAATTCCCATGGTTCTATCGGCAAGTACCCAGTGTAATCACCAACTGCATAGAACTTTTACCATATGTAGAATGTTGTCTTGATATTAAGTCATATTTAAATACTGAAGTTTTACCACTAGCATTCAAATATTTTCAGTGGCAAAACTTCGGTAAAATACTGAAGTTTGCTTCACTAAACTTCATCTGTACCCAAAAGACTATTCTACGTACAAAACTTGGATGTCAAATACGTTTTCCAACAAAACTGGAAGGATATACACTTCCAAATCAACAGGTTGAGGAAAAAACCACCTTGTGTCGAACATAACAAGTAATCTCCATCATTTCAAAATTGGTATTCAGTTTACTTCCACAATTAATTGGATCGGAGCTATGTTTCTCTATACAAGGTTAAATGTTCCTGCAGTGAACAGGTAGCGTCAGTTACTATAGAAAGCATTCAGTGTGACCGAAAAAAGAAGTTATCTAACATGCCATACAAATTTTGGACAACGAGGCGCCATCGAATCAATCTTTCTCATGGATAGTGCTTTGTAGAAGATATGAAGCTTTATTGCGTACCTACAAGTGAAGTGTCCAACTTACAGAAAATTACTCATAAAACTGTACACAAGCAAGACAAATTAGTTTTGCTGCAAACCTTTGATGCATAAGACCTCATATCTGTGCTGGTAATTTGGCAAGAACAGTTTCGAAGATACACACCCCACATTTCAAGAATCAGTGGTTTCTTTTCTAGAAGTGGATTAGAGAAGAGCCAATTCTCAGTCAGAACCAGGTTAATGTACACCATAAAGAAATCACAATCCTTTTCCTTCAAATTAATTGATATTAGCAATCTAAGAATGTCTTCTCCGTCGGAAACCTGTAGAGAGAAGGTTTTATTAAGGATCAATTTGCATAGCTTGGTAGCGAGGTTTAAAGAAAAAAAAAAAAAAAAAAAAAAAACTGAGACTTTGAAATTAAAGATGACCTTCAACCTTAAGTTTCACTTAAAATGAGGAATGGGTCGGAAGGGTGGAGCAAGCAAGAATACTTTACCAACAGCTTAGATAAAGATGTCATAGAAATGGCCAGAAAGAAAAAAGGTAGACTTGTATCCCAAGTGTTGAAACGTCAACAATCTCCTATCACTGGTATCTTCCTGTACTACCCTCAAAACTTGGCTTCCTTTAAAATCTAATAGTGATGAATATGCAAGTCTGACCCAACCTTTCTCCTAGGGGAGCAAATTGGACAGTGTTCAATGATGGATAATCACTTATGAGTTACGAATAGGATGTCATCCAGCAAGAGGACTATAACAGATTATGTGAGCATTGCTCGGACTATTATATAGGAGAAACTCGTCATTTTCCACTCATAAGGAAATACTCAATGGTGTTGCCCGTTTCTTTAAACATCTAAGACCTTTAGAAGTATTGTAGGATCTAAAAGCTGGAATAGCTCAGTTGGCTAGAGCGTGTGGCTGTTAACCACAAGGTCGGAGGTTCAAGCCCTCCTTCTAGCGGATTTATATTTTTGTGTTTTTTTTTCCGTCAGATTTATGTTCTTACCTTTCAACAACAAAAATTCTTCTTTTTTTGTTGGATTTATGTTTTATATTTATATATATATTTTTTTCATTTTTCCTTTTTAATAATAATTTAGATTTATCTTTTTACCTTTTCAACAACTAAAAATTATTATTGTTTGTAGGATTTATATTTTTATCTTTTTTTTTGCATTTTTTTAATAAATTAAAAACAAATGATGATCTATGAATAGGGAGAACCAGAGATGGGACCATGGAGTGAAACTAAAAAAAACATTTTAAAAAATAGGTATTGGCACATTAGGGAGAAAAACTGTTTTGTACTTACTTATGAGAACTCCCCTTAGTTTTCATTGTAAATTAATGACCATACATACAAATGACTAAATTAAAACTATATTATTTGAGTTGAAACTGTAAGAAATTAATGAACAGAAAAAATGTGTCAAAAGTTTCAGCTTGTTTCGACATGTGTGCCTCGAGATCCGCGCTAAGTGGGATAAAGGGAATTTCTATAAATAGCACAAAGGAAGTGAGGGCCCACCTTGGGAGTGATAGAAGCCGTCCAGTATAGGCCGGCTAATGCCCACTGTCGAACCTGCAGTCTTCAGGTCATGAGCCTGATGAGTCGACCCGTTTATCAAAATATTTAATGGCAGGGACCTACATGTAATCGAGGAATGGTGTCGACATGATCTGAAACTTTGGTATGTTGTTTCTAGTGTTTATCCGTAATTTTTCTGAAAATTTCAGCTCAAACAAATTAAAAATCAATTTTTAAACTTAATTAGGGTCCTTAATTTACATTGAAAACTAAGGGGGTCCTCCTGGGTTAGTAAAAATCATTTTTTGTCCCTAAACTCCCAATGCTCAAAAAATAATTACTTAAAGAGGTCACGAGAAACTAAAACAAAATGAGTGAGGTATCTAGCATAAAAAAGGACAACTTATTGGGCACAGGATTGATAAATGCATTTTAGCACTTAGGACTGGAAAACTTCCATTGAGGCAGCAATTATCTATATGTAGCTCATGCAGAATAAATAAGTCAAATTGCAGGGAAGATGTACACTACCTTTCTGTCTAAGGAATTTGTAAGTATTTGAAAGGCCACTTCACTTCTGAGCTGCTTATTTCGAGTACCAACTCCTATAATGCACTCCACAAGTCTCAAGCAGTTCAAGTCCCTTGTTGTTCTGAAGTTACCATAGTTCAATTAGTGGAATTGAATTTCATAAAGCTTATTGTAGCTCACGTGTTATTTGTGAGAAGACATTCATTAATGTGTATTTAATAGATAATCTGAAATTCAAATGAGTTAGTAGTTATTAGTTAACTAATAAGTGACTTGATAACAATTCCCTGTTTTTTCTAACAAGTAAAAGTAAGGTAACAAGATCAGCCAGGACAAGAACTGGTGACCCATAGATGTGCCCGAAAAAACTGACATCCGATATGTAGTGTTAAAAGGTTCACCAGAGGAAGCTTTTTCCTTTTACTGGTGGTATTCTATTTTTACACGAAAGTAGTGTTATTTGTGTTTTTGACTTATCCTTAGAAATACAAGCACTAGGCAACATGGGCAAGAAATTGATGATAAAAATTTATATGGCAGTAAACTGAGGATGGCCTTCCAGAGTAGGTTTCACCCTTCCTCTTTCTCAATTCTAACATCCACATTTCCTTTCCGATGCACTAGTATCTCCCCTCGCTCACAAACTAGATAAGCCTATTAACTGACAATCTTTGACAATTTTACCAGATATTCAAAAGAAATAAGGTCATTTCATTATTGTCAAAAAATTTAATTTCATATACTTTTTTTTTTTATCTTTACTGATTTTTTTTTTTTTTGTTCTTCATAAATTGCTTATAAACTTTTCACTTTTTGAAAACTATATGGGAACAAAGAGGTCCAAAGAATGTATTTTCTAATAAGTCTTAATTCAATTTTCGCTATGTTGATGACAATATGTATTCTAAGCAGAGCCAACAAAAGAACTGCAAAGCGATTAGTTTCAATAGCTAACCTGTGGGCTAGAAACTTGGCTACTTTCTTGCAGCTGATATTCCATTCATCATCTGTAAAGGAACTAGTAGCCGATAACATGCATTCAGCCAGAAGTAATGACAAGCCTTGAAGCCGCCGGTCTAAGGAAAGGATGAGTATCACACCAAGAAACTCTTCAGCTTTTGCGATTGAGAAGACCGGCCATTTATTTCTGCACAAGAATATCACAAAATGGAAGACTGAATTAAAACGACATTAAGGAAAGGTGATTGACTAAAACGGTTTGCAAATATTCCTCAAAAATGTAATCACACCCTTGTACACATAAGGTGCAAAAACATGTTCTGATAGTCGCAGTGAAAGATCACAACAAGTTTTTCGGAGAATTTGCTCTTTCAGACCTTGCTTGAAAACAAACAGCTAGAAACTTGATCCAAAATCTTAAATTTTGAGTTGGGAGTTCAGAATCACAACCTGGCAAAGAAGTTTCACTGTTAGAAAGATCATCACCAGAAGCTTCTTGCTGTATGAGCCAAGAAAAAACATTACATAAAATAAAAATGTAGGTCATGCCAGGATGCTGAAAAGAGCATCCAAGACGAATGCCAAACCCTGTATTTTGGTTGCACGGTTGCCTAATCTTATAGTCAACACGTATACTCTTCATTAAATAGGAAAGAGAAAATTGCTACACGTTGATAGAATTAATTTCTCAAACGAATATAATTAACTATCAATGGAAAACTAGGTTTTTTAATTAAAACCCTGACTCTGAACTTCTTAATTAAACTCGAACAACTGATTCAATTGTGAGGCCTTAGCCCTTATGTATAATTTAACTAAATATAATCCTAGGAGTAAAACTATGTATGCCAAGTCCTAATAGGAAACCTTAAACATAAAGCCATAAATTTAATAACATGGGCTCATCAACATCAATTCCTACCACATCTAGAGAAGTTTTGAACATACTCCCTCACAGGGTAACAATCAAGAATCAGTTTGTTCATACAAGTATCATGCTCATTCAAGAAACTTTTTTTTGTGTGTGTTTTTTTACGGGGGAGTGTGGGAGGGAGGGTGATGGATGGATTCCTAAGATACTCCCCCATGGGTAACAATCCAGAATCAGTTTGATCTATGGCTGTCAATGAATGCATCGGCTTCAACTCGGACTGACTGAAATCCGAAGTTGAGCTGTTCAAATCCTATCCAAATCACTTAATTTCTAGAAGTTACCTAAATTTAGATACTAAATGACCAAAAAACCCTCATCTTTAATTAATAATCCTACGCTCCTAGCATATAACATTTGAAACCAATCGATAATAATATGTACTTTGGATTTTTACTAATCAGCACTGAATTTGATTTTACAGGATTGAATTTGATAAGTTGTCAGATTCCAGTCCATCGATAGCCCTAGTTATAACCTAGCTTAAAAGATGGGATGATTGTCAGCCGACCTTGAATGTACCTAAAACCTGAGATGATTATAATCATAATCCAATATTGTCTATGATACATTCTGGGAATTCCTAACATACTCCCCCACAGGGTAACAATCCAGAATCAGTTTGATCTATGGCTGTCAATGAAATGCACCGGATTCAACTCGGACTGACTGAAATCCAAATTTTAGCTGTTCAAATCCTATCCAAAATCACTTAATTTCTACAACTTATCTAAATTTAGATACTAAATGACCAAAAAACCCTCATCTTTAATTAATAATCCTACGCTCCTAGCATATAACATTTGAAACCAATCGATAATAATATGTAGTTTGGATTTCTACTAATCAGCACTGAATCTGACTTTACAGGATTGAATTTGATCGGTTGTCGGATAAAATCCAGTCCATCGATAGCCCTAGTTATCACCTAACTTAAAAGATTGGATGATTGTCAGCCGACCTTGAATGTACCTAAAACCTGAGATAATTCTAATCATAATCCAATATTGTCTATCATACATTCTGGGAATTCCTAACATACTCCCCACAGGGTAACAATCCAGAATCAGTTTGATCTATGGCTGTCAATGCATCGGATCCAACTCGTAGAAATCCGAATTTGAGCTGTTCAAATCCTATCCAAAATTTAGGGCTGAACAAAAAATCGATCAAACCGACCGAACCGATCAAAACCGAATCGATTGGTTCGGTTTAAATTCGGTTCGGATCGGTTTCGGTTTTGAAAAATGCAAAACCGAAGTGGTCGGTTCGGTTTTCGGTTTCTATGTGATTTTAACCGACCAAACCGAACCGAATATTAAATATATTATATTATTTATATATAAAAATAAAATATATTTTATATATAAATAATATAATATGTTTAAATATTCGGTTCGATTCGGTTTTATTTCGGTTTTGGTTCGATTTTAGTCGGTTCGGTTCGATTACGGTTTGCATAAATTAGAATCGGTTCGGTTTCGGATCGGTTTTGTTAATGGTCGGTTCGGTTTCGGTTTGAAAATTTTAAAACCGACCTAAGTCGGTTCGGTTCACGGTTTAGGTGAAAAAGCCCTACCAAAATCTATTAATTTCTACAACTTATCTAAATTTAGATACTAAATGACCAAAAAAACCCTCATCTTTAATTATAATCCTAGGATCCTAGGATATAGGGGTGGGCATTTAGGACCGAAAGCCCAGACCGAACCGACAACCGGACCGATCGGGTCGGTTCGGATCGATTTTTATTAATTAAAAATGTTTCAGTTGTAAAAGCCCGACCCGGCCCGAAGTTTCTGGTCCGGGCCTCGATTTCCATTTCTGAAGCCCGTCGGGTAACCGGCCCGGCCCAGGTTAAACCCATCTTGCTTTTTAAACCCCATATGAAGGCATATGAAGGCTCCCTTTAAACCCCATATGAAGGCTCTGTCTCTGTTCTCATTCTCTCTGTTTCGCCATGGTGGATTTGGGTTTCCTTTCCGAAACAGACGACTCTGCAGAAGCAATGGACCACTGTGTTCTAGAGCAAGTTTCATCCATAAACCTCTCGGGAACAACTATTCTCCCGACCGCCTCCTCACAGCGAAGGCGAAGCATCGACCGCGAAGGCACGAGATCGACCGCCTCCCTCTCCCCTCCTGGGCCTTTCCCTAGATCAGATCTGATCTCAGATCTTGATCAAATATGATCTCAGCAAAGGCGAAGCATCGACCGCAAAGGCACGAGATCGACCGAACGAGATCGACCGCCTCCCTCTCTCAGAGAAGGCGGAGGCCTACTCCCAGCCCTACTCTCAGCGAAGGCGAAGGCCGAGCCGCCTCCCTCTCCCCTCCCTTCCCTGCCTTTCCCTAGATCAGATCTGATCTCATATCAGATCTTGATCCACCTTACAGACGATGAATGAATGAAGTATTACAGATCTGATCTTGTAATTTGTTGTATGTTTTTTTTTGTAAATTTTTGTACGTATGATGAAGTATTTTTTTACTGTAGAAGTATTTTTTTGCTCTTAGGACCGAGACCGGCCCGAAATCGGCCCGTAAATCGGTTAACCAGGACCTCGGTTACCCGGTCAACTCGGTCCAGTTTCAGGTCTCATAAACACAGGCCCGAATTTCTCGGGCCGGTTTTTAGCTTTTGGGCCGGTTACCCGTACTTGCCCAGCTCTACTAGGATATAACATTTGAAACAAATCGATAATAATATGCACTTTGGATTTTTCACTAATCAGCACTGAATCTGACTTTACAGGATTGAATTTGGTCGGTTGTCGTATAAAATCTGGTTCATTGATAGCCCTAGTTATAACCTAGCTTAAAAGATGGGATGATTGATCTGAGATAATTCTAAACATAATCCAATATTTTCTATGATACATTCTGGGTAAACAACTGGATAAAGAAAAAAACTTGATCAGATGAAGGAACCTCACCGGGATGAGACGTTTCTGAAAGGGATTTGAGACTCATTGAAAAATCCAGTAAATATCCATACGTTTCAAGAGCTGTTTTTAGTTCAGCACAGCTTGGAAACCTATCTATCCTAATTGCACGTTGACCAACCTGAATGAACATGACATCGTAAGGGGTCTGCTAATCAAATCAATAATGTCATAAGATGGTAACAACTTTCATGGACTTCAGCTGATTTCCAACAGAATAATTCTCAAGGAGGGCAATTATCAAGATTACCCCATCTTCAGATGTAAGGATAGCGTGCCAGAAATCATAAGCAGATGCACACAGCTCCTCACTTGACGAGTATAACACTGACATTCAAAGATGAATGTACGATTAAACATCAGATAGCACATAAGAGGGGGAAGGACTTGGAAAAAACATACTCACTTAGATTAATGGTCCAGTTTGATACAGATTCTTCTACATGTCCACAAGTAAAAACTACTTCTGAGAGCCAGCCATCGATAAGCAGACCTTCAAGAAAGGTTTGTCCTGTAACAACACCACAGAAAACATAAGTAAGAACCAGAGGTTAAGTTTTCAGCAGTGTAGTTAAGGCGTTGAGGCGGCGGGGAGGCGGACGAGCTTGAAAACGCCTCAGAGACGAGGCGAACGCCTCACTTCACTGAGGCGGTCTTTAACATTTTTTAAAGATTTTTTATTATAATAAATTGAAACACATTTAGACAAGTAATATTCATTATCATTTTGATAACTTGCATATGCCAATATGTACAAAAAGTCATACAACTATTTAGAATTGAAATGGAAACATAATAAAGTTGCATAGCATAGCAAAAAGATGCACTACATAAGTGTACTTAACTTGTCTATCCACTAAATCACTAAAAAAGAAACAAACAAGAAAAACATCAAAGCATAATGTAAACTAGTTCATCAACTTCTCATTGGTTTAACTTTGAAAATTTGAAACAGTGTTTGTAAAATTAATGGTTGAATTTGAAACAGTGTTTGGAAAATTGCAATTTGGTGAGGCATCACCCAGCAGTTCTCATTGGTTTAACTTTGAAAATTTGCACCAAATTTCAATCCATATGCTGAAATATTATGATCCATACACTGAAATATTACTTATTATTGTTTATTGTGAAGAAAAAAACGCAGCAGAACGGATCATATAAAAAAAAGAGCGGAACAGATAATATAAAAATAAAAATAAAACAGATCATTAAAAAAAGGAGTAGAACAGATGATATAAAAAAGGAGTAGAATAGATCATATAAAAAAAAGGTAGTAGAACAGATCATATAAAAAAACACAGCAGAAACTGCAAAACAGATCATATAAAAAAAAACACAGGAAGGAGAGGGAAGAAGAAGAGAGGAAACATACCTGATATGAAAGAGGCAACACCTAATTTGAAGGAGAGGAACTTGATTAGAAGGAGAACACACAACAACAACAATAACCCCCAAGGAGTCGTTCTCTTGTCTAAAACTCTAAATACCCCCCTCTTAACCTTAAAAGACAAGTGGGCTGCAATAGGCTTTTGGTTTTTAAGCTGTAAATGGGCTGAGGCGGTCCGAGGCGTGAGGCGGACGCCTCACTTCACTGCTCCGCCTTGCATCATTTTGAGGCGTCTCTTTGCCAAAACGCCTCGAGGCGCGCCTAGGCGTCCGCCTTAACAACACTGGTTTTCAACAATTCTTGCAAATTGTAATTGGCCAAAAGAAATTAGAGTCGAATTTTGATAAATGCACATGATACTTTGATAACTAATGAGCATACACTAATGGCAGTGCGACGGTAATTTACATGAAGAATGAAGAATTTTACTTTAGAAAATTTGGAATCACACTATATTCTAGGGGTGGGTATCCCATCCCGCGATCCTGATCTCGTCCCAATTTTTTTTGGGTCCTTTTGGGATTGATCAAACTCATCCTGATCTCGTCCCGTCCTGATCTAAAGTGGGATAGGATTGGCATGAAAATTTCCGATCCCGCCCATCCCGTCCCAATTCAAATTTATTTATTTAATATTTATTATTAGTAATTTTAATCAGACTACAAGAAAAGTTTAGGATGTGTTGAAATTAAATCAAAACATCTAATTTTTGAAAATTTACTTGCTTGATTTAGTAATCTTTGTTTAGGTAGAAACTTCAATTTGGATATTTTAGGTAAAATAGAACCCATGAAAATTTATGCTTTTTCAAATTTTAAATTGGTTATAGGACAATTATTCTTGTAGAAAATAAAGACAAATGATGGTTTGGGTTAGTTTTGCATTATGAGTTATGTAGTTGGGGAACATTGTTATCTTGTATGAATGATATTTCAACTCTTGTGAAAATATGCAAGAGTGATCTATGAAGGGACTCCTTCCATCTCCCATCATTCACTTGACAAACTTGGGATACAAAGCCAATGGAACCAAGTTTGAACGCAATTGCCACTAGGTCTTTCATGTAAGAACTAATTCAATAAAAAATTAATTTTGTTTCAGTGGCTACTGCATAATCGCAGCCAGGGATTGGAGAAGCAACCTGATGCTGCCAATTCTTCACATCTACTTAAACCTCAACCTACTTAATTCAGGTACAAAGGAAAGAGAAAAAGTAAAAAACAGAGTGTTAAAAGGAAATGAGTAACTATTTAAGTGTTGATAAACATTAAGGTTGTCTTAAACTGGGGACTGGCTATCAAAAAAGTAATGTAAACATCCAAACATTATTAGAGACGGAGCAACATTCTTAAACCTTACAGTAGCACAGTGTATGCATTGGATACATTAGTTTGTTTGGCAGGGTAACGGAAATATGGACGAAAGCAAGATAGGGCAAGAAGGGAGAGGCAAAAACGAGGTTCTCCGATTGAGGAAGTAACTAGAATTGAATTCCAATATGGAACAAAAGAAATGACTGAAATCCGAAACATATCATGGCCTCATGGGGGAAACAATCTCCCTCTCATATCTAGAAAGACAACGCTCATATTAAAAAAGTATTACCTTCCTTTGGAGACTTCTCAGTTCTCACCTTATGTCCTAATCTTCACATGCATAAACGAGCTGATTCACAAATCTAACCCCCAGCCCAACAATTTCTTGTCTGAGGCTATAGCCTATAAGCATACCCTCTCTGAACCACTAAATGAAACATGTGAACTGAGTATCTCTATCATCTTAGGCGAAAGGGATGAGAAACTAAACAACAGTAAAAATAAGAAGGGTGGTTAGGGATATTACTTTCATTGCTACCAAGTTCAGCTTTGTATCCCAAAAACCCCATTAAACCTCACCCTAACAAGTAAACCATTTTGACGAATTGAAATTCAAGAGCATGAAAACATACATATCTTATATTTACATAACCTGAATAGTCTCATATCATGTTTGAAATTCAAATATAATGCTGATAAGATTTAGTGCGATATAATTGTATAACCAAACATGTTTCAGTTTTTTCCATGAGATCGCAACAAAATTATTACCTTGTTGTCTAATTTGGCAAAAGGTTTAAACCAATCAAATAAAATGAAAGACATAGTTGTTTGAAAGATATGTTTAGAGTTGGCTTTGAACCATTATACATTTGCTAACGTGTCCGCAAGATTTTCAACATCCTCGATTTTTCTCGTCCTATTTCACATTCACATTGTTTAGCAAATATTTCAGCTTTCTAGATTAAACCAACTCCAATGATTCAGATATTCAAAAATATCATTTGATTCGTCGATCCTATAAAAATGAAATCAAAAAAGTTTTGTCATTGAATGACAAATGGGAAATTCAAGGAAAATTACAATCCCCACCACGGAATAGTGCATCCACACGTCTTCATCGAAGTTGTTTTTTGACTGGAAGACAAAGAGCTAACTATCGGGACTTTGGGTTATCCGGACACATCCTTCGTGAAAATGCTTCATGCATGTTTATTACCGGGGGCAACAAGATCCAGTTGGTAAGGATCAAAATATCACTTCATGTTTCTATCAATCTCTATGATCGATGATGAGGCAATGTGCACTCATCAGAGTTCATCATTGAATTTGAATTATTATCAACCGCATCATCTCTGTTTAATCCTCAAACTATAAAATTAAGGGATGCAAAACGAAAACATCAAACATATAATCCATATATGAACTACGTAATGAATTTGACAACTCACTTTCTGGGATCAGAAAAGTTCATGAATTCAACAGCCAAACTGAAAATAAATTTCATGTGGTTTCACTTACTGGACATTTAGGGTATTTACTAAGGAAATTTGTACACTACATCTGATAACAAGCTATATGACATGTTTACATCTTAGACATATACAAGAAAATGTAATTGACGGAAACACAACGAAAATGAAAATCTCATAAAGATATATCACTAGAGCTGAAGAAATAAAGACACAGCAAAGCAAAACTGGAGACCTTTCTCAATGCTCAGCTCCAACAATGTGTTGAGCTCGGTATTCATGAAAGACTTCAAAAGTGAGCAATTTTCAAGCTCAGGAAAATCCAATGGTGGCGGACTTTTCTGTGTGAAAATATAACATTATCAACACGGTAAAGAAACCATTGAGCAAAGTAGATTTTTTATTTTAAAGATGCTGAAGCGAACCTGATTTCCAAAAACACTCAAACCCCACAAGGGAGTCTCAGCTTCAGCCTTTATCCCTTGAACCTATAAACAAGATTACCAAAAGAAATACTTAAACACCCTATTGGGTACCAACGGATCGTCAATATCTATGAATGAACAAGATTTAAAAACCCTAATATACCTGTTCGTGGCATTTATCCACAAAATGCAACAGTAAAGCCTCTTTGTTACTCCCCATTTCATCATCATCGTCGAAATCATCACATGGTGTTCTTGCTCGTTTCGATTCTTTTTCGATTATTTTGCTCTTCTCCTTGTAGAAGTCCGTGAGCAGATCATCCAACCCAATCAGTTTCTTCCTAACAAACCAAAATGAACAAATAAATATCAAATTCGAACCCAAATTAACGATTTTTTTTTGTGAAAACAAGCAATATATATGCATGTGATACAGAGATCCTCTGATGTGGAAACCCTAGTTTTGAAGGATTTGTACTTGTAAGAAAAGAGAAAACCTAAGTTAGATGAGAGCACGAGAGGAGAACCTTTTGGGCTTCGGGAGGGAAGGAAGGACGAGAGGGTCTTCGGATTCGAAGTCGAGAGGGCCGTCCATGTCCATCGTGTGTGCTCAGTTCGTCTTCGGTGGCTTCTGCGCTACTGCAACTGTTGAGGTGAGATGGAGAGAGCGCCAAAACACACTCTTAACACTTTAACCAAGTGAACCGCCAAAATATGTGAACGTGGTTTGAATGGTGAGCCCATGGGCTCGAGCGAGGCCTTTGTAGTTAAACCCAACTATCATGACATGGTTCAAGGCCGGATGCTATTGGGCTCCCAAGTTTGCGTTTAATATGAAAACATTGTTTTTATTTGAAAGTTCTAAAACAATTTAGAACTCGAGTACTTTAATATATCTCACGTCAAACAAATAGAACACGAATGTCATGTTTTATTCACCATATTTTTAACGAATTATTCACTTATTAAACTTTAAATGCAAATTTTGATGCTTGAAATCTTATATCTTCCTGTTCCCATACTTGGTGACTATGATTGGGTTGACTTAATATGGTAGAGGAAAATGATGGCATATGACATCCATCGTTTATAGTCACTCCATTTTCTGTTTGAGCATCTTCAATATGCCAATTCGATTTGGGGTGGGTTAGTATTGTTTTAATTAAAAAAAATTACTTATCCCACGCAAAGTAAAAGACTACCAACCTACAATAAGAGTTTGTTTTGGGCGTCAATTGGTTTGGCGCTCAACTTATCCCATTTCAAAAGTTAGCCAATTGATAGTGGGCGTACCATGAGTCATTTGGGGCGGGATATCTTTATGCGACCAAAAATACACCATCCCAAATGGGGTACTATAGATAGGGGTAAGTAGAATTTTTCAAAAATTCAAAATTGAACTGGAATTGTGCCGTACTGTCCTGGTACACTGAAAAAAAAAATTTGTTTTGATTCTGGTACCGAATCAGTGTGATTTGGTTTCGGTTCCAGGTTTTGGCAACAACAAAAAATATTTTTTTTTATTTATATATTACAAAACTTGTCTCTGCACAGAGGTTGATCTTTAATGAAACACATCAAGGGACTCCGCAGTTTTGACTAGAATCTATCTAATTCGTCATGTTCTGGAGATGAAGAAAAAGCGTGATCGAAGGATGAAATTGAAATCCATCTGTGGACCTTATGTAACAACGGTTGTTGGTCTTTTGTTCGCGTCATCTAACTTTAAGCGAGTGATTCTACATGGCGAGGAAACTAGTGAGGGAGGGGACCGTTCATCCCCTTTGGGATGCGTGCGTTGACTTTTTTTGCGCGCATTCCGAGGGGGTGAACGGTCCCCTCCCTTCCTCGCTGTTTTCCTCGCTCACTTCCTCGACATTTAGAATTTTTGAACTTTAAGCAATTTGTAAAAATGTCAAAGGTGTGATGACTCAGTGATTTAGCAGTAATGAATGGTATTATTAGATCACAGAGTCGATCTCAACTGGCCACATATGAAGTGAGAGGGGTTAAGAGATAAAAAAACAATTTGTAAAAACCCATGATAAACATTATCGATGGAGGAACACTCAAACTCAATTTGTTTTTTTATACCCAATATGTAATTAAACTCAATCTGTGTTTTTAGGTCTTTATAAAATGTAGGACGTCTGTCTTTGGTTAGCTTAGTTAAATAAACAATCAAAACCCAATTTTACACCCAATATGTAATTATACAAAATTGTTATACCCAATATAAATTACGCCGTAACCCAAAATGTAAATAACCCTTGAAATGGTTGATTAAGACTTCCTCCTTTATTGCACAGGAAGAATAAGTTTTGGGAGAGAGATGCAAGAGTAGGACTAATTTATCAATTTGTGCATTTTAAGTCAGGGTCTGGAAGGTGGGTTTCTTTGTGTGGTGGGGTTAAGCAAGCGGATCTGTTATTACTTTTTATTTATACGAAGTGCAACCCTACTTTGGAGTTCATCATGCCACTTTTTGTGTTTTGTTATGGGCTTATAGTTGTATTCAAGGAAAATAAAGAGTTTGTAGTCCAAGGGGTTCCTCCTTTATTTCTTCCCTTCATTATAATGTTTGTGCATATAGAGGGATAGATATTAAAATTGGCTTGCAGTCACTATACGAGGTCATAGGGGTGGCATGATCTTCTTCAAGAAAGACCATGTTCTCGAAGTTGATATGGAATCTGCCATTAATAGGCTGTTTTTCCTGGTTTACAGATTTGGAGCTAGCCCCATTTGGTTAGTGATTTTGCCTACAAGGCTCCAATAATTAATAGTTAAGAGTTCTTTCTTCAACTATTTGTTAGAGAAGTTAGACTCTCCAATAGGATTGAACAAAAAATAATATAATATGTTTAAAATAGTCAGTCGGTTCGATTTTAGTCAGTTCGGTTCAGTTACGATTTACATAAATTTGTTAATGGTCGGTTCAGTTTCGATTTAAAATTTTTGAAACCGACCAAAATCGGTTTATGTGAAAAATCGAACTGTCAGTTCGATTTTCAACCCTCTCCAATTTGCGGGGAGGGCCACTTAACCATGCTATAGGAGGGTTGGCGGACGTCTAAAATATGCCAAGTCACCTGAGTTTAAAACTTATCAAGGCCAAGAAACCCACCTTTATTTCTTGTTCAAAGGAGTTAATTGTCATTATATATCATGCCTCAGAAGCTAAGCTATCTTGTCATTTCTTTGTGTAAGGTTTACTTTTGCAGGTTATATCTCATTGTAAGGCTTTTGCCAGTCAATTGAGCAGTTAGATAACTGTTTCGGGTGGTAGTTGAGGGAGCCAAACATAATCATTAGCTCAAAGGGGTAAGAAAGTTTGAAAATCTTGGTCGTTCCTATAAGCTTGAAAATTATCCACGAAATATATACAACCCAAATGGGACACAAGTACAGAAAGCCCAAGTTCGAGCCCAATACAACTCGGCAAAATACTACTTTCTCAAGAAAGAAATAGTGTTCGGTGCTAACCACCATGCCCAATTGAGTACACAAACCTGCAGGAGAGGTATCTTCAAACGAGAAGTTATAATCATCACGGGAAGTTACAACCGTCGACGGAACTACAACCATCTACGATAAGTTATAACCATCAACAAGAGGTTACAACAATCAACGGGAATTTATAGTCATCAATGGCTTTCGACTGACATGTGTCTCACTCATCTACAAGCAGATGGCTCCTGACATGCCACGTGTCCCACTCGTTTGCGAGTGGATTACTCATTCTGCCTCTATAAATAGTCAAACACAAACTTTCGGGTAACATTTTTCTGAATCTCAATTTTCTATAAGAACATAGGGAAATAAATACTTTTCTAAGAGACATTATTCTAACTTTAACATCGGAGTCTTTGTAGCAAGCACCACACCGGTGTCAAGAATCTTTCTTCATCTTATGCAGATTATTCCACGTGATCAACACGTGATCCGGTGAAAGTTTATATTCGCAAATTTGTGCTTTCAATTAGAGCACGAATCAAACTCATTGCAAGCTATCTTCATTTGATAACAAAAAAAAAAGAACTTTCTTCATTCATTCACTTTGAATTTTCTTTCACAAACACTTTTACTTTCAAATTTCTTTTTCAGTACTGATGTAGTTGAATTTTGTTCTCCTTGACCTACACAGGGAACACACGTGAGCCAAAGACAAACGTTGTGGCGGCCGATGACACTCCGATGCTAAAGTCAGACAAGGCTTAAAGCTGTAAATTGGGTTTTGTAACGTACCTTTGTTCATCAACCATCTATCCTATTTATAATGCAAGAGTCCTCGTTCGGCTAGGCCTTTGATGGCGTAGTTTTGGGAAAGAGATCTTGTTGGAGATTCTTTCCTTGTTGGGAGTCATCCATGTAGGAGAGTTTTCCTACATGACTTGTGCTCTTAGAGCTGCGGGAGAGGTTTTCTTTTTGGAGTGTTGTCCATGCAAGGGGACTGCCATGCACGACTTATATCCCAGTATTTGTTTCCTAGTCGGAACCAATGTATTGTTGGTATGCCCATCTTAGGTGATCCCCCAGATACTTGCCTGATTAGGCCTTACGAGTATTGGGCTTGACCATGTGACGTGTGGGCTTTGTAAGGTGCTACAATTTGGATCCAACCTTATGGAATTTGCCAAAATAGGCTTAGTATTGTCTAGGTTTTGCCAGATTGGGTGGGCAATCAGGCCTGCACTGCTTAGTTGACGAGATTATCGTGACACACGTACGGCGCAAATAAAATGACGGTTTGGTGTATCATCAGCTACTCCCCCCCCCCCCCCCCCCGAGTTGGTGGGTTAGCTCGTCGGTCCATCAAGTCATAGAGGACCTGAGCGGTCATGATTGTTTGAGTCTGAATCATCTCCTTGAGCAGCGTGGTTCATTAAATGGTTGTGTGTCTGCTCGAAAAAAGGCGAGAATTATGTTATCTATATAGATCATCCCCTTCTCTACAGGGTTTATTTTTTTTACTCTTTCGATCTTAGAAATTTTGCTTTGTCGTTTCGCTTTTCGCGCTTTTGACTTTGCTCAACTTCCATAATCAAAAGTTTGTACGTTCTTACATGGCTGGCCAAAATCAACTTTTTGATGAATTGTTCACTGAAAGCTATCTTGGAGAGGTCAATCTCTGAGTCAAATTTGGAGGGCCTTTGCGAGACATATGAGATCCATGATGATCTGGTGCTCTTCATGTTGAGCGCTGGTGAAACACCATTGTCTCCTCCAGTAGGATTTATCTATTTGCTCTGAGGTATGCTTCAATCGGGCGTCCGTTTTCCTGTCATCAAGGAAATTTGGAGCTTCTCGGCGTACCTCGGCATTTCATCCGCTCAGTTGGTGCCAAACAGGTATAGAACGGTGATTGCCATTCTGATTAGGGCGAAGGACACTGGTGTTCGAGCGTCTCCGATGGTGATTCAACTGCTCACCTCTCATCGGATAAACGGGCATGGCGATCTGCCAGACGATTTTTTAAATTTTGGCAAAAATATTGCTTCATGGCTTCTACGGACTCGAAGTATTTCGAGCTTGATGGTTGTCCGACCGAGCGAGAGTTTAAGCAACTGAGTAAGTTTAATCTGTTTTCGAGCTCGCCAGTGTTGATTGCATATTGAATCGTTATCTGTGTTGTCTGTAGAGAGATTCCCAACTACTCCCCTTTCTTTTGAGGACGAAACAGCCATGGGAAATTTTTTTGACAAGCCTTCGATGCGGGTAGAGGATGTTGTCCAGCCTTCTAATATCTAGCGCAGCGGACTGTGGGATTATTGGCAAGAGCCCCCTCCCATTCTTTTGAGTTTGAAACCGAAGTCTGAAGGCGAACCCTCTTCGAATAAGATGAAGATCAAAAAGGTTAAGATTCCAATCTCGTCAATGAGGGGGAATTGAATTAAGCGTTTTCTTCTTCTGTACGCTCAAAGAAGCCTTGTGTTGTGACTGAGCCTGCTCGTGAGCGTTCGACCCCTTTAGAGGGGGACGAAAAGATGTGGGGTAAGTTCTTGATTCATCCACTAGGGTGGAAGCTGTTGTGTCCGAGGAATATGATGTTCTGGCTAAGGTCCATATTCCCCTTCCCGACTTGGAGAATGAGTATTTGCAAATGGTAAGGGTTGAAGATGTAACGAAATTGAGTATCAAGCAGGCAAAAATCATGAACAACCTGTTGTTGTAGGCGAGTATGACAACTTCGTCTATTGCGGGTCGGAATCCGTCATTTTTCGATAAAGGGTTTTGAGTACAACCCCTCCTTGGATCGCGAGTCTTCTCGGCTTGTCAAATAGTCGCTTGACTGCCATCCTAATAGCAAAAAGTATCCTCCTCGTCGCCCATATTGTCCTTCGTCCTGATCTCGACCTCACATTGAGGTGACGATGGGTAAGAAAGATAACTCATTTTCTTCTTCCCTGTCAATGTTTTCGAGTCGGCTCGTGAAAGGGAGCCAATCGTTGTGAGCAAAGGAAAAGCAGTGGACGAGGGCGCTTAGAGGATTCCCTTGAAAACGCTTGAGTTCAATTTGGCAGAGGCAGTGTCCGTGAGGACAGGTTTGAAAAAGAATTGAACCTTGTTTCTCGTGACTGATCGAGTGGACTGTTCGATGTCCGCAGCTAGAAGCTGACGTTGATTTCAATGCCAAAAGTGTGAGGACAGTAGAAGAGGTGCTTCTTCTGGCGCATTATGAACTAAGTGTCGTCATGGACAACCTGAGTGCCGAGCAATCCAAAACTGACATGCTATTGAGCAAGTTGGAACAACTGGAGTGAGAGCTCGTTGAGTCAAGAGTACGCGAGGAAAAGCCCCGCAAGGCTCAGGGCACGTTCGATTTTAGAAAATTTGTGCAAGGAAGATTGGAGTTGTTGCAGTTGATGAAGGAGGAACATCTTGATTGAGACCTCTCCTACTACAGAGAGGTGTCCTTTGTGGAGTTTGGAGAAGCCTCCGTTCAATCAGAAGAATAGGGTGATCACGATCAAAGTGTCCGAGAGACAGTGGCGCGTGCAGACACATCCCCTGCTTCTTCTCTTGCCAAGTCTAGCTTCGTTGTATCTGAACCCTCCTGCTGACGAGGAGTGAACTCTGTATTTTTATCATATTTGATGCAGTCTTTTTTCGCTCCCTATTTTGACCTAATTTCGTTGACCTGCACAAGTAATGCACGTGAGCCACAGACCACCGTGGGGTGGTCGATGGCACTCCGATGCTAAAGTCAGACAGGGATCTGCGAAAGGTATAATGTTGTAACAGGGAATTTGTAGCGTACCTTAGCTTACCAACCTCATGTCTTATTTATAGTGCAAGGAGTTTTGGTTCTACCAGGCCATCGTAAGCGTATTTTAAGAAAGATCCCTCCGTAATTAGGAGTCGTGCTGTAGGAGGGAAGTTTCATGTTAGCTCTGTGTTCCTAGATACGCGGGAGATCCAAGAGCAATTCGTAGAAGGGAGTTTCCCTGTGTGAAAGATAATCAGGTGTTTTCTTCTTAGTTGGAAGCAGAGAGTAGTTGTAGTTGCCCTTTTGAAGTTAATCCTCGAGATACTTGCCTGAAGAGGGCTTACGGGTATTGAGGATGGTTGTGAGACGTGTGGGCCTAGCAGGCTGTGAGAGTTCGAGTCCGCCTGGCGGGCTTAGAACCACTTGGGCTGGATCAGTGTTGGGCTGACGCTTGAGGCCGTAATTCCTCGAGATCATCATGACATTCATGTTTTCCTTCAATGACATCATGTGGTGGAAGTGTCGTAAGTGGTCAGTCGAATTGGTGGTACCATTGTAAGCTTCAAACTTTGGTGGGGTGAACTTCTTTGGCATAGTAGTCACCATGAGTGCATCGGAGAATGGTGGTCTGGCTAGTTTGTACAGTACATTGGGATCTGTGACTCCGATCCTGAATGAAATTTCAGCAGGGGTCTCGCCACTTTAGGGGTCCCCTCTTGAAGTGGTTCGCTGCTTTCGAGATTTACCTGTTGAGGTTATGCAGGAAATTTGTTAGCCGAGTTTTGTTAGGGCGATGCTTGGATGTGGTCGGCGGACTGAGCATGCTTCTGGGTGAACTTCTCCACTATTTTGATCATACGGTTCATCTGGATCATAAGTAGGTCTACACGGGGATCCGTGGTGGTGCTTCTAGATGTCTAGGATGGTTGAGCCACCTTTTGTTGCGGCTTTCTGTTGTCAGGCATGGTCATCTCGACATTCGTCGCCGAGTCCGCGGTATGCACTATTGGTGGTGCAGTTTCTCTAGTGGAATGATTGCATTGATTGTTGTCAGATTGATGGACTGTAAAGTGTCCATTTGTATTAAGGGTTCCTTAATTGTCGATCAGGGCTGATGATGTTTGCTACTATAGGTTATCTTCTTGAAAGGAACTTGTCGTTCCCACGGACGAGGCCAAACTGATGCGTCCAAAATCCTGTCTCCAATAAGTAAAACCTGCAAAACAAGTATTAGACTGTCAAATACCACCTTTTTGGTGGCCGAAGGCACTCCGATGCTTAAGTCAGTAACTCAGTTGGAGACGGAGATAAAACTGGACAAAACTCAGTTAAAATTGCATACCTTTGTCGAATGTTCCCTTTGCCTTTTATAACGGTCGATGTTAATTCCCTGCTTGACTTAAGCATGTGAGGCGCAACGGGGGGAGTTATTATCTGCAACAATCTCCTCCTTTTATGAATGTACGCTCGTTGAGGTGTAACCCTCCACGACTCTCGTTCCTCCCCCTTGAGGGAGAACTTTATCGGGCCTGGATTTGTGCTTCTGATTATGATTTATTCTTACGAGCCCTGTTTGGGCTTTTATGAATGGAGTCATCCTCTTTGAGGTTTAGGAATTGGCCCGGTCTTGGGATACTTGATCCCTGTGATAGACGATCTCTACCACGTGTGTGGCTGCGATGACGGTCTTATTTGATGTATCATCAATAATTATATGAGATGTATGTGTTTCCATAATTTACACTTTTCCTCACGTATAAACTGAGTGATAATTACCTAATCTATAAATGCCTAATTTCTGAGTGACATAAAAGATTTTTAGTCGAAGCGTATTTTCTATAAGCTATCTGGTTGTGTTTTACTTTGAAATTGAGAATTATGCTTATAAGGTTATGAACACACACACACACACACACTCACACACTTCTAGTTGAAAATGATAATGAAATTTATTTAACCTTTGGATACTATTAAATTGTTGTCGAAGTCTGTTGATATATTATTGTCACACTGTTGATAGTATTAAATTGTTTTAATTAATTAGATATATATATATATATATATATATATATATATATATATATATATATATATATATATATATATATAAATACAAAAACAGGTAGGTGTCAATACCTAATTGGTGCAACAAATGCCCTTCGGTGCACCTCGTTGCACTGAATCACACCCAAAAACCCAAAACACACACCACCCTTTTTATCTCAGTTTCTCTCTTTCACTCTCAAACCCAAACCCAAATGGTCGGCAAACCCTAAACCTAAATCTTCTTCTTTCCATCTGATAATCTGAGACTCCAACACCCTGTTGCTTTAAAAATTTACACCCTCTTTCGATCTTTCTCAACTCTCAGTGATCATCATCAAGGGTAATTGTAGTTTGCATGTTTAATTTCTTTTTGTTTTTCTTATCTCTTTTTAATTTCATCTATCTTGTTTGTTGTTGGATTTATCTTGTTGTGGTTCAATCTGCTTGTTTGTGGTTCAATTTCTCTCTTTCGATCTCTTGTTTGTTGTTTCGATATTTTGTTTTGTTTGTTGCTTTGATATCTTTCGGCCTGTCTCGTTCGATATGTTATACGCAATTTCATAATAGTCTAGCCAGCTCACTTCTATCTGTCTTTCTTTTCGACGCATCCAACCAGTCCTTTACTAACCGAACCGATCTGAAATTTGGTCCAACCTATTTCATCAGTTTACAAATAAAAAAATTCAGTTTGGGTTTGGGTTTTAGGCAAACCGAATAAAATCAGTTTAAAATCGGTTTGGGTCTACAAACCGAACCAAACTGACATTGCCCACCCCTAGGTTTGAGGGTATTTGATATTCACGTATATACATAAATTATTTATTAACTTATTTTTGTTAGTATTTCAAGTAGTGTATTTATTCTAATTATTTTATTTTTATATTTTGGTAGGATCAAAGCTTACATAATAAAATTACATTGACACAGTGAATTTGGAAGAACAAGTATTCAGGTACCCAATGGCCTCGTCAGGGTCCTTTTGCAAAAACTCTCCATTACACATCATCTCAACGAACTGACGTTCTCTACTGGTGAGCCCCTCATAAAAATAACTGACTAAGCGCCAACTCTCATACCCATGGTGTGGGCATGTATTCAAAAGATCCTTGAACCTTTCCCATACTTGATATAATGTCTCGCTATTCTTTTGGGTGTAGGTAGAAATCTGTCTCTTTAGACCGTTGGTTTTGTGGTGAGGAAAGTATTTATTAAAAAATGCTTGGGTTATCTCCTCCCACGAACCTATAGGCCTTGGTCGCAAAGAGTATAGCCAACTCTTCGCTTTTTCCTTAAGGGAAAAAGGAAAAAACCTTAGTCTAACCGAGTCTACA
Organism: Berberis vulgaris; assembly: GCA_963556465.1. Taxonomy (NCBI): domain Eukaryota; kingdom Viridiplantae; phylum Streptophyta; class Magnoliopsida; order Ranunculales; family Berberidaceae; genus Berberis; species Berberis vulgaris. The sequence continues at coordinate 69,901,356 of OY747125.1, read as the reverse complement.
GCCACAACTTTGTTGTGAAAAGTGGCCACAACTTCCTCGAATTCCCTAATGTGAACATAAGGATTCTCACTCTCTAGGCCATGAAAAGTGGGTAATAATTGTATCATACCCGGCTTAAAATCTAGCTTTGGTGTACTTGGTGCAAACATGATACATGATGGAGTAGCAGTGCGCGTGGGGTGGAGATAGTCCTTTAGCGACCGAACATGGTCATCTTCATGATTACTCATGGTGTTAGAATTAGAAGTAGAACTTAATTTGGCCTCAATGTGAATTTGTGGGTATTCTAAATTTGGGATCCTGATTAGTCTCCCTAAGTGGTCTCTATTCCAACTCACTCCCCCAATGTTTTTTTTTTAATTTTTTTTAGAAATAAAATAAAAATTAAACTGGACCTAAAACCTAAAAATAGAATAAAATAAAATAAAACAATGAGCAAGAAAGATAATACCCGAAACCTTCCTTGTAGAATGACGCTTGTTCCCCGGCAACGGCGCCAAAATTTGATTACGCCCAAACAGTACACGCGGTCAATTGCAGTAAAGATTGGGGTGCCGATCCCACGAGGAAAAACGATCTACAAAACAAGGTCAAGGAAGAAAAACTACGCGAAACTAAATGTAAGAAATTTTAGCAATTTTAAAATATGAAATTAAATTTAGTTTAATAAAAATCAAGTTTGGAGAAGTCACAAGGTTCCAAGAATCCCTCCTAGATTTCATGCGCCAACTAGTATTGATTCGCTATGATGACTCAATTACGTGTTTCACATCCCAAACAATATAATCGGAAAAATAGTCTTTAATGCATTAATATATCCTAATGTAAATGGATTTTAGATTTCACTTTTTCTAGAAAGCACAAAGGTTGGTCATATGTGATATCCTAAACTTACGATATATCCGGAGACAATAACGTAATAAAAGACGATCACATATAACTAACCTACCGGAATCAATTGGTCCTTAAAAATTCCACACATAAGAAAAGCGTGACTAAACTTATATGGAGAAGAAAACGACAACCACCGGAATAATAATCTACGAAGAAATTTATGAAATCTTTGTCACTAAAATAACATAAATTCCTATATTAAATAAAAGTGAGAATCATAAACATCATTATTCATCGTGAAAGCATAAAACGAATCAAATACTAATTAAGTGCGTTACATCTAAGAGTTCGTCTCTTCACCTTGCGTGGAGTTTAGTGACGCATAGTGAAGGTGATAACAGCAACAATGGTGTGGAGTTTCATCAGCATGGCAGCGCGTGGCGAATCAGTGATGCGCACCCGCTGCTGCTGCGTTTCTACTCTGCTGCTGCGCACACTGCTGCTGCTGCGTTCCCGCTCGTTCTGCGCACTCCCTGCTGTCCTGGACAGCACCCTATCTTGCGTTTTTGCTGCTGCTGGACAGCGTGGTGGCTGCTTGCTGATCCGTTTTTGTTCCAGCCCAAAAACTTCCTTTGCTGCTACGTATTTTCTGGTTTTTAAAAGCAAAGAAAACTGTTGTTGTTGGCTGCTATTGGGTTTCCAAATTGGCTGTTGTTATTGGCTGCTATTAGGTTTCCTCCTTTATCTGTTGTTGCCTCTTTTTTTTCGTCCAAAGAAGAGAAAACAAAACTCCTATTTCTTTAGAAACTCACCATTTGGAAATCCAATTTCAATTGTAACAAAATGGTTCTCCTGTATTTGTGTTTCTATTCTTGCATAATTTCTCCCTATTAGTCACCCCAATTGGAAATCAAATCTTCATTGGTCCCAATTTGGAAACCAATCCAATTTGGAAACCCAAATAAACGTGTTCCTTCCTGGTTCTAATTAGACAAGACTCCTTTTTGTTTGGGTTTCTCATGGATTCTAATAGTAATTGCTGATTTAAGCTTCATTTCTAAGCTCAATTAAATCCAGCTATGATGTGAAAAGTCGGTTTTGCTCTCCATTCTTCCTTCGTGCCCAAATTTGTCCAGATTTCGCAGTATTCAAGTACATCCAAAATCGAGCATGATAACTCCAGAATATGGAAATGTTATGAACATATGCATTTTATCCTTTTGAGCCTTCGTTCCAACGCTTTAAGAATCATCCAATTCCGAGGTTTACAGCTCAAGTTATCATAAAATTACTGAAGCATGTTCAAGAACTTGCAAATTGCACTCAAATCTTCTTGCTTTTATTCAAAACTTTTTTTCTTTGGTTATCTTAATCTTTGGCTTGAGTGTCTCCCGCTCCACTTCATTAATTTGTCTATGAATTTTCAAATTCGCCACGCTAACGCACTTTTGTCATTTAAACTTCAAATCCTACAAAAATACAAAAATTGAATAATTAAACTAAAATGAACGATTCGAAACACTAACAAACATAAGTTAGGAGGTATATTATGTAATAATTATTTGAATATCAGCGCCTAGAAACAAGGAGGGAAAGAGACCCCCGATGAGGAATGAAGCAAGAAGAAGCGCGGTGACAACAAGCCAGACCCTGGTCGGTTCAGGCCGTAGAAATCGTCCAACTACGTTAAATCCAGAGCAGTGACTCCCCTAAATGCTAACATGTCGGACAAACTCAAATCAATGAAAAACTGGGAGGAACTGAAGTAGCCCCCAAAGACACGCGGAGACTCCGCCAAGCGCGACAACGGCAAATACTGCGCGTACCACAAAGAAAGTGGCCACAACACCAATGATTGTAAGAGTCTGAGGTACGGGGTTGAGTACTGGATCCGCAAGGGCAAATTGAAAGAGTTCTTGCAGTATGAGAAGCCAGTGGAGCAGACAAAGGACAAAAGGGAGTCAGTTAAAGAAATAGAAAATAGACTCCGGGGATAATATACTTCCTTCATGGAGTCAGATTAAATGAAGACCAGTCCCGCAAGTGCACACTACTGGATATGCGGACACAATCAGCGGATGAGGACATACACATCTGCCCCTCAAGGGTCCAGAGCCCTATTCCCACCTTGACCTTTACAGACAAGGACCTTGAAGGAGTCCGAGCGCCACATAACGATGCCTTAGTCATCTCGGTCTCCATAGCAAGGTGGGAGGTAAGAGAGCTTTGGTTGACACAGGAAGTTCACTTAACGTTCTATTCTACAACGCATTCCACAGCATGGACCTCAAAGAGGAAAACTTGACGTCTTCAGAACACCAGCTGATTGGATTTAGCGGGGAGAAATGCTTTCCCATTGGAAATATAAGATTAACTACGATAGCAGGTGAACCGCAGCTCAGGAATGTCCTTTTTATGGACTTCATGGTAACGCACCATCATCCTACAATCTCATCTTGGGAAAACCATGGCTGCACCAGATGGAAGCAGTGGTCTCCACCCTTCACCAGTATGTCAAGTATATTGCTAACCACTGGGCAGGAACAATACATGGGGACCAACCTACGACACGAGGTTGTCACTACGCTGCACTGAAACAGATAAAGTGCTCCCAGATTCAACTACATCATGCATAGCAGCCTGACCCAGTGTAAGACCAAAAGACGGGAAAGGCACCATTTCGAGCGGTACATGAGCAATCATCTCTTCTGCCCAGCGAGTCATAAAGGCAATGGCAAGCGGGAACACATCACCCCGACATTCCGTTGGCGCAAAGATTTGCCCCTCTGCAAGGTTTACTCTTCAGCGACTTATGTAACGCTTCAACAATCCGTTAAAACGATCCGCGAAGAGCAACTCAAATTCACTTCAAGGCCAGGATCAGTTTCTCTCCGTCAACAGTTAGGTTGCTTTAAGTTGTTTGTTTCCCTTTCCATAGTCAATATTGAGTTTTAGTTCTTAAAAGGCTTATGTGATTTGCAATCATTTAAGAAATAAAGGGAGAACTACGAAAAACAAACTCTATTGATTATTGGAAAGATGTAACAACAAACACCTTGAGGCCGATACAAAAGACTACATATTACAAACGCCCTGAGGCGGATACAAAAGACTGAGCATCTGAATACAGTGCGAACTGAAATAAAAGACTCGCTTAGACAATTCCACTATGTACAACGTCCGTCGAAAACTTTGAAACCCTCCGATGCGAGCAAACTGCAAGTGAGAGCAAAGATAAGCGAGCGGGATACGCAAGATAGTATACTAAGGCATCTGATCAACATGGAGTGAGAACTTGCTGTCCGATCGCGAAAGCAATGCAAACAGCCGAAAGCAAGCCGAACAATGATCCGACAAATGCTACCCTCAAATATGGTCTATGGGGGTGCAAAATCGGCAACCGAAAGTGCCACGACCAGATACGACCAACTCACACGCTCGATTCAGCGAAATGAACGAACCTCGGACAAGTATCAGGTTGAAACAGGCATAGTGCACCTTTTGGCTCCAACAATAAGAGGGGTGTCCATGAGTCAATGGCCCAATCCATAGACCATGTCCAATTCCTCTTCATCTCGAGATCCCGAATTCCAACGCAAGGGAAGGCAACGGGGTTAATAAAGAATTTGCGGAGCCAACCACAACAGAGTTGGACATTGGTGCTATCTCTGAAATTAAAACATTCAGGAACAACGATAAGGCACTAGCGCATGAACAACATACTCTTTCCTTGAGAAAGAGCCCGTACTACTTCTCTGCGAAATGAGAAGAAATTACGATATCCTAGTAGATCAACTACGTGCTCACCCAAAACAGGTGACCACGCATAACAACAACTATTACTGTGCCTGACCTTTGCAGATGTAAGAACATTCGGCGACTCCAGAGACGGAGATCCACCTTCATCCTTTGGAAAACCCAAAGCATTTTATTCAGCCTTTGGAAAACCCAAAACACTCTCTTCAAGCAAGAACATTGCAGAAGATAAGTCATGTGAAAGATAGTGCCTACAACGATTGAAAAACACCATTATATAGACATGATGGTTCACCAAACGGGTACTTTAGCATAAACTGTCAAGCATTCAATGCGGTATGGAAAATGAGGAGACGACGGTTCCCAAGGAAATTGCGCAGACTACGTCATTCAAATTAATGGCGTTGCACACAACCCCATCAATTCAAGGGGAGTAATCGATACTCAACCATCACACAACCTATGTCGTACGCGTGTTACCACTCAATTTACACCGTACATGCAGCACACTGAGCCTTACCCCCTTCTCAGTGGGCTCATGGGCTCAGTCCATTATTCAAACAACATTCTATCGCATGTTTGGCACAAGCATTAAGAGATCCTAGCCAATCCTGACATACAGATTGTACCTACAGATCACTTGCTAATTCGAGGTAACTTCGTCCACACTATGCTACCACTAAATTCACACGCCTCTTAACAGGTGGAACTTCTTTTCAAACCATGCAAGATTAGTCAGCCAAAGCTCATGATGACAGCTTCTAGTTCAACCCGACACCTAGTCCGCTTAGCGTGGGTATCGACGATTTAGGAAGTGGGAGTCTAATCAGCGCTATCACGCCTGGTAACGATGACTCGCTAGGGATCATTGCCCCCCTTGCAGCCAATGATCGCCGAACCTAATCAGGTAAGCCTAATTGGTGACGACTGGCAATGAAAGCTTCTTAACACAACCTGGACTTGTAGCCCCCACTGTGAGGGTGTAGATAGTATGCAAGGTGGGAGCCTAGTCAGTCCCAAACTGATTTCGATGGCTCACCACGAGACCACTGCTTTTCAGCATGGCCCCCAAATCACCAAACCTGGACTTGTAGCCCGCGCTGCGATGAAGTAGATAGTCTAGAAGGTGGGAATCCAATTAGCCATGACCTGATTCCGACGATTTGCCACGGGCCGCTGCTCTTCAGCGTGGCCGTTGAACCTAACAAATTTGTAGCTGGTGCACTCATGTGTAGATAATTTGGATGGTGGGAGCCTAGTCAGTCCCAAATTGATTTCGATGGCTTGCCACGGGACCACTTCTCTTCAGCCTGGTCGCCAAACCTCTCTCGAATTCGATACCCCCACCACGCAGGGAGGGTGTAGATGGTTCGAAAGGTGGGAGCCTAGTAAGCCCTGAAGTGATTCCAACGGCTTTCCATGGGACCATTGCTCTTCAACCTGGTCGCCAAACTTTTACTCCCCGAATCTGTAGTCCACTTTGCTTGGTCATACACTATTCGGAAAGGTGGGAGCCTAGTCAGTCCCACACTGATTCCAACGGCTTGCCACGAGACCACTGCTCTTCAGCCTGGTCGCCAAACATGAATCTAACCGAATCAGCGTCTTTATGCTCAAACAGATTGACATCCTAATATTTGCGAAAGCCATTCGCACCGATACAAAGATCGTATGGCCAATGCCTATATAAAAGCTATTTAGGATGCCAGCCCGAGCTTACGGTGCCTGACTTGGCACGAATGCTCTGACCCATGCGCTCGGCCATTGCAACTCGCACTTAGCAGCAACTACGGTTGACCGATCGAACAAACAAGATAAGCCTCAAGCAGCTTACCTCGAGAACAAGACACAGCACGGGCAACCCCCTAACTAAACTATTCGCAACATGCCCACTATCGAACATGGTTATGCAACAACGACCCCGAGTCATTCACAACACAAAGCGGTCAAGCTCTCTATCGCAGATAGACCAGTCAAGCGTCCTATTGACTCAACCAGCCTAAGCATGACGACAAGGCAAAATGAAAAAACATACAATAGAGACAACAAACACATTACTGATAAAACTATTTTCATTAACGACCAAAACTAAAAGGGGTACAATCACACCAAGGTCGCTCCCTACCAGAAGAATGTACAAAAACAAAAAAGACTAAGCCTAGTGGAAGATGGAATAGAGATGGCATCCACACGCGCCGCGGTCTGTGTATCAGGGCTCACATTGTCTTCCTCATCCGACGATGCAAAGGCAACATATAAATCAACATATGACATCTTATACCGGCCAAGATCCTACTCCAGACGTTCCTCCTTCATCAGTGCCAACAACTCCAACCTACCATGTACTACTCAACGAAACTCACACTTGCATTGCTCCTGAAAAAGCTCTTCCTCTCGCACCTTCGAGTCAACAAGTTCGCGTTCCAGTAGCTCCAACTTGCCAGTCAGCCAGTCAACCTGAGACTGCTCTATTGCCAGCACTAAGCTCATGCCACCCCAGTTCAGGTTGGTCCTTAGCCTTTCTCACCTCATGGGCGTAGAACTCCACATTGGATCCCAATCGTTTCTTCTCAATAGCCCATTCAGCTTTCTTTGAAGCACTCTTTTCAGGCAAAAGACTGCAGCTCAGAACACGCCTTAGCCGCAGCATCCTACGCAACCTCGACTTCTCGGCGGACCCGACTCAACTCCTGTCTGAGTTCATCCCTTTTGGACAGCGCCTCCGTCAGACTACGCTCAATGTCCTCCAGAAGAGCCTCCTGAGCCTTAGCAGCCACGGTTGACTGATCCAACCACTTTTCCTCAGCCTACTTTTTAAGCCGCTCGATTTCACGGATCGCATCAGAATACAACAGCTGCATGTGAAAGAAGACACATTCCAAGGTATATACTCTCTCACAAGCCGCCTCGACTTTCGTTCTAGCAACGATCGTGTGGCTCATATGAGACATACCCAGCATAAGGTACTTCAGACCCTTATCCATTCATCCTTCCAACGTATCCTTTTCGGGTTTCGGGGCATGATCCATCAACCAATTGTGGCGCTTGCTTATGTGCTTCCTCGAAGCAAACTCTACATCCACCTTTTAATGCTAGACTTGTGAGTTCATCTTTACCAAGTCAGGTGCAAACAAGTTTATCTGCGCGTTTAGGTGAAGCCTTCCCTAATCGAGAACTATGCCAGCGCCGCCCTTCACGGTTGTCACCGTCATCAAACTCTCATTCGTGACCTTTCCTTTATCAAGAACAATCGACCATTTATTGGGAGAAGACTCAATGAGATCCGGAAGGAGAGGAGAGAGGGAATTATCCAAAAGACCCTCCAACACTTCCAACTGTGGCCTAGAACGAGACAGTGAGCAATGTGGACTACAAGAGACACGGCCGGTACCGCGACCACCTTCAAAAGAATCAACAGTAGGGCGATCAGATTCTACCACCTCGGGCGAATCTTCACATGAACCTCCAACAACAATGGTCCTATGCGAATCAGCACCAGCGAAAGCTGCCATTACGACCGGCACCAGACGGTCATTCAGAGCCTCGACCTGCGCGTCACTAAGGTTTGACCTGTCTATGACTTCTGCCAACTGTCGGTAATCTTTCTCCAAGACAGAAACGTCAGTCTCCACCTCAACAAGCCCAGCAGGTTCACGTTCCTCTCTCACTGGAGTGGCTCGTGTCGAAGATGGCCCAATTCTAATGCAAGCCCTCTTCCTCACGAAGGAAGCAAACGTCTTAGATGGCTCCTCCACATCGCTAGGGATGGCAGTGGGGCAGATTTTCTTGGATATCCACCCCACTCGCCCTGTTTGGGGAGGATTTGGTTAAGGGTGTATGGAGGTTGGGGCGGATATGGATATCCAAATTGTATCCGTTTATTATTCGGGGCGAATACGGATTTGGCCATATCCGCTTCACGGATATCCATTTAATCGATGAAATTAATACCGACAGCACAACAACAGCACAACAACATTCCATCGCAGAGATAGCAGAGACAACCAACGCTTCCACCAGCCAGCGCCACCCCACCTGGTCGCCTCCCTCTCCCCTCCCCTCCCAGCTGCCTCCCTCTTCCCTCCCCTCTCCGCCTCCCACTCCCTCTCTCCCAAAAACCATTCGTTCACATTTATCTTTTCCACCATCTCTGAACCAAAACCCTAAAACACACATACCGCCGATCTCGATCGATGGGTAAAGTAAAGGGAAAACACAGGTACAACTTCTTTTCCACTCGAGGAACAAGTTCTACCACCTCGCTTCTTCTCCACCTTGCCAAGGATCAAGGCTACAACTCGAGGCCAAGTACAACTTCTTCTCCAACTTCATAAACATGTCACAAGTTCTGGAGATTTATCAAGAACCCTGGAACCCTTTTCAAATTGTATCACAAGTTCTTCTCCAACTCGAGGCCAAGTGAAACTTCTTCTCAGATCTGATGGGGAGAAGAGATTGATCGATCGATTCTCGATCTGTTTTTTTCTCAGATATGATAGGGAGAAGAGATTGATCGATCGATGCTCGATCTGTTTTTTTTTGCCTCTGAGTTTTATTTTGCCCAGATAGATTACTTGAAGGATAAGATACAACCTTCTTTTATAAAAGAGCGCAGGATGATGAAGGTAAGCAATAAATTGTGTGATAGCTTTCAGTGACTTAATTAAATGGAAATTGCTCTATGTTTTATTGATTGACACATGAAAGGAAACAATAATGCCTGTTGGAGCTATTTGTTGATAGTTCTAGAACATCACTGGCTTGAGAATGTATTTTAGGTTCCAGTTGTGATTCCATCAGTCATCATCTTCTTGTGAATTATGTTTAATACGAAGGAGATAGTGATTGATCAGGTAGAAATGGGAAACCTTTTTTCTTAGATCTGTTTTTTTTTTCTCCCTGGTTAAATGGGGCGGGGCAGGGCGGATATCCGCTTATCCGTCCGGGTCGGGATGGTTTTTAAAAAAATGATAAACGGATATGCAGGGCGATTTCGGGGACCCAAAATCCCTCGCGGGGTGGGGATGGGTTTGCTCAAATTCGCTCCAATCTGCCCCGTTGCCATCCCTACACATCGCCCTCTTCCAACTCAGTGTTCTAAAAATCGGCCTAGGCGGCCGCCTAGGCGCTAGAAGGTGGAAAATCGCCCAGATTAATGGCTGGGCGGGCAGTCTGGGCGGTTCTGGGCAGTCTAGGCGGGTCTGGGCGGGATCTAGGCGGACTCTAGGCGGGGTCTAAGCGGTCTGGGCGATTTTTATTTTTTTTATTTTTTAATAAAGCTGATTGTGTTCTTATTTTATTTTTCTTTCCTATTTTTTAGAAATAAACTATTTAATTATTTTTTATTCAGTATATGTCTAAATGTAGCAAAGGATGATTACTTAATGGAATTCTCAAAGGATCTGCCGGTACCAATTTTACTAATGTAGATTTTATCAAACATAACTGAGGTTATTCATGCAATTTGAAGAAAAATAAAAGAGTACACAAATTCAAATTTATATAAAGCACCCATCATGACCAACTTCAGTCATTTGAGTTTTAATAAATTTTGTTCACGATTGTTAATTTTTCATGTTTTTAAATTTTGCATATGTATATTGGCATTAAATTGGATGTAATTGATAATGTATTATGCTTAACTTTTGTAAATTATTAAAGTTATAATACAAAACCTAAGACCGCCTAGGCCCCTGGGCGCTAGGCACCTGCTCGCCGCCCGCCCAGCGCCTAGCAATTTTTAGAACATTGTTCCAACTTAATGCCTGACTCACGATACAGAGTAGGGGCAACGTGCCAGTTGTCCCACGGCCCACTACGGATGAAGTTGAAAACTCTTATGACATCGACCGCCTTCCTTTCCGGCATGACACAGAATGTCTCCATGTTGTTTTGCTCCTCTAATGTGAGTGGAGTGTAGGAAACCTTCCTGCAAGAGAACATAAGTAATGAGTAGTCGGCTCGCTACCAAGCATATCAAAATCGCGAGAAAGGGATCGAACTTACGGAGCGGTCTGAGCTGTCGCTCGAGCGAACTACCCCTGCACCGGAAATACTTCAAGTTCGCAGGATTCAAGAAGCAGTACTTCTGCCAGAACTTGAAATAATCAGGCAATTTACCGAAGCACTTCAATGACTTCATCTTACAGACAACATTGCTCTTCAGCCGAGGAGATCACCCGCGAAGTCATGCTAACACCCGCCTCCTTGGCACTTAGCAGAATCATGAGGATGATCCTATATACATTAGGCCCCAACTAAGCCGGACGAATCCCTAAGAGATCCAAAAACTCCCAAATCACGTCCAGTACCGAAAAATACACTTCAGTTTGGAGCATCCCACAATGTAAATAGATGAAATTGACAAGAGGTGACACAGGCGTTTGGTCTCCCGTTAGGAGATACAATGGCAGGTCCTCAGGAACCCCAAACTTCGTACGGATTTTTGCAACACCAGGCTCGGACAACAACTTGTCTTCAAAAAATTCCAAGGCCTCAGCCAAAACAACATCATCAAGAAGGTTTTCTTGAGCCATGAAGAAGGCAAACGATCTTTTCAGAACAATATCTTCGAAAGCGAACAAAGTAGAAGAATCGGACTCTGCACTGCAGATGACCTAAGTAAAAGATGGTTTCTCGCCTAAGTAATGACCGACACACATGCCATTAATGCGGCGTGTGGCTCAAGCAACGATTCAGACTCAATCATCATGAGTGGTGCATCCCTTCAAGAGATGACTTAGCGAACCAATGTGATGACCCACTAACTCGGAGGGAGTAGCTGATGATAAAAATGATCACAACCCTGAGCCGTACACGTGTCGTGATAATCTCAAGGAAATACGAACCCCAGCATCAGCCCAACGCTGAATAGGCCCAAGCGGTTCTAAGCCCGCTCAATTCAGTCCGTCATGCGGACTCGGACTCTCACAACACGCTAGGCCCACACGTCTCACAGTTGTCCTCAATACCCGTAAGCCCTCCTTAGGCAAGTATCTCGAGGATTTGTTTCAGACGGGCAACTACAACTGTTCTTTGCTCCCAACTAGGAAGCAAACGCCAGATTATCTTTCACAGAGGGAAACTTCCTTCTACGGAATGCTCTTGTATTGAGAACTATCTCTGGCATATCTAGGAGCGCAGAGCTAACAGGGAACTTCCCAACTCTTAATTAGAGAGGAATCTCCACGAAGATCTCCTCCCTAATTTATGCCTACGATGGCCTGGTTAAATCAGGACTCCTTGCACTATAAATAAGACATGAGGTTGGTAAGCTAAGGTACGCTACAAATTCCCCATTACAACATTACATCTTTCTCAAAGCCTTGTCTGACTTTAGCATCAGAGTGCCATCGACCACCACAACATTGGTCCGTGGCTCACGTGTGCAGGTCAGCAGGAACTAGATCGAAGCAGTGAGCGAAAAACAACTGCATCAACATCCATTAGAGATCCCGACATGGAAGTGGGAGTATATCACTATGGATTTTGTCGATGGACTTCCACGGTCGAGGAAAGGTCATGAGTCAATATGGGTCATTGTTGATCGGTTGACGAAGTGTGCACATTTTATTGCTGCTAGTACACATCAAATGACATACAGTCTAGCAGTGTTGTTCATTTGGGATATAGTCCGCCTTCGTGGGTCACATGTGTCGATTGTATCCGACCGTAATCCACATTTCAGAGCCCACTTCTAGCATAGATGTCAACAGGCTATGCATACCAGATTGGACATGGGTACATTGATTCATCCATAGACAGATGGTCGGTATAAGATAGTGAATCAGGTAGTGGAAGACATGCTTAGAGTGTGCATCTTAGACTTTGTAAGCAGTTTGGAAAATCACCTACCATTGTGCGAGTTTGTGTACAACAACAACTACCACGTAAGTATTGGCATGACACCGTTTGAGGCATTCTACAGACGACCGGGTAAGTCCCTTTTTTGTTGGACAGAGATTGGAGAGTCAACTGTGATGGGACCGAATGTGATCAGAGAAATTACTGAAAAGATTGAGTTGATTAGAGCGCGTTTGTTGACTGCCAAGAGCAGACAGAAGAGTTATGTTGATAGGAAGCGTAAGGAGTTAGAGTTTGTTGTTGGCGACAGAGTCTTTCTGAAAGTTTCCTCGATGCGCGGAGTTGTTAGGTTCAGAGGTCGAGGGAAGCTTGCACCGATATATGTAGGACCCTATGAGATTATTGAGAGGATTGGATTAGTGACGTACAGATTGGCTTTGCCGCAGAGTATGTCCGGTCTTCACGACGTGTTTCACGCATCCATGTTGCGGAAGTGTTTAGCACACCCGTCACAAATTGGGGATCCTGTTGAATTGGAGATTTCTAATGAGTTGACGTATCTAGTAAGGCTAGTAGCCATTATTGATTATGATGTGAAACAACTTTGACGGAGGACAGTAAAGTTGGTGAAGGTCCAGTGGAGTCACCGGTAGGGTGACATGACTTGGAAACTGGAGGATCAGATGAGACAGAAATACCATGAGCTTTTCACCTAGTATTTCTTGTCGTTGCCTGGTCTGGTATCAAGGACAAAATCTCTTTTGAGATGTGTAAGATGTAATATTCATAGTTTTTTTTTTCTGATTGTTTGATTTGCTTTTCGGTTGTTTGATTTGTCTAACTTAGGATTTTTGAAATTTGTTTCAATAGTGAAAATTTAGTTAAATTTAATTTCGTTTTAAAAAAAGGATTTGGAGGGTGAGGTGTACTCAGAATTTCTGTGGGGGCAAATAGCCACCCACACATTAAAACAGACTTTCTCATTTTCTTTTCTTTTTCTTCCTTTTCTTTTTACAGAGTGTCCTCCGTGCGATGTCTCATCTTCGTTGGTTTGTGTTCGAACGGTTCTCCGCCCAAATCTCATCCATTCCTGCTTATTTTTCCTTCCTCTTTCTCCCCTCTCCTTCTTGCTCGAGTTTTTCGCTTTAAAAACAGAAAAATCAGGGTGTGGGCTTGATCGGAGTTGTCGCTGCCGGAGCGAGCAACACTGCTCCAATCAACCTCTCTGATAGCAGTTGGGGCGTCAGTTGGAACCTATTAACCCCACATGCAAGGGCGTTTTTGCGGTTGGCTAGAATAAAATAAAAAAAATCAGTTGTGCGTGTCTGTTAGGGAAGTTCTCCAACGTAAATCAGAGTTTTGATCGCGTGGGTGAGCTGCGATTCGCGATTCCAATTGTTCTTTGACCTATTTTCGGCCTGTTTTGTTGTTCAAAGGCGATCAGATCAGAATAGGGTGGTTTTCATTGAGTTTTTGCCGTATTTTGGGTTTCGTTGGAGTGGTCGCTGGTTTTAATTTGTCGGTAAGTAATTTTTCAGCCATTCGCCGACTATTGCTTTTTCCTTTTTCCAGTTTTTGGCTAGTTTGCTCACTTTTGAGTCTACCTTTGCAGTTTTCAAAAGTTTCCTTAGTCCTACATTTGTTGTTTCGCGAGTTGGGAGCTTCGGTTAGGATTTGGGTTCCGGAAACCCATTCCGTTCAGGTGAGTGTAACTTTAATGTTTACTTTAAAAATAATACATATTTTAAAATCTTGAATAAATTGTTACATTATGTTGGCGATTGTGTATGATGGAATATAAATTCAAGTTTTGACACTCGTGAGGTTTTGGAGGTTTCGATTGTTGTGTTGGTTCCTATGTGAATGAATCTATGTACTGAGTTTCTTGAAAGTATGATATACATGAATGAAATTGAATAGTGGCTGAATATAAATGTGGTCAAGCTTTGGTATAATGTTATCATATGCTGTGTTTTTTAGTCTGCTTGGTATGACAAGGTCGGATTATTGTCCCGGTTTAATGACCTGATTTTTAATTGCAAAATGGTATTGATTCAGAAAAAAAATTAGGTGATATGGCCAATGTTATAAACTCGTGTGTTTTACCGTAGATTGTCGAGTCTTGAACGTGTATGATTATTCGACTCGACGGATTTTATTGTTGTGAATTGGGTCATGTTGGGACCCTGGTGTAGTCGTGGATTTATGAGAATTGCCTAGCTGATTATTGTTACACATCGGTTACCTTAGATTTTGCATAGACTCCTAGTACATGCATGCTGATATTAGTGTAAGCGTCTTTACCCCGCTGTAATGACTGTTGTGCCGATGCTTAGGAGTTTGCTTGCATCATGAGTTTGGTGGTGCTTGAGATGACTCACACCTATAGACATTGAGGACGCTATTGCATGTGGCAAGTTTGTTGAGGTGCGGTGAGCTCCCACACACACTTCCCACTAGAGAGTGCAGTAGGACGGGTCCCGAAGGACGTGCTTCAGAGATTACTCGCTTTCCCTCCCAGCGCGCTTTGAGTTTGATTTGTGTTAGGTTGGATGTGTTAGGCCAGTCGTTCGGAATGTTTGAGTTTGTATCCGGGGCATATGACACCCCATTAGGATACAAACAAGCCCGAAGTGATACTGGTGCACGTTGTGGGATGTGTCACCCAGACACATTCGTAGGGTATGCGGATACCTACTATAGACACTTACATAGATATTTTTTTTAAGGTTTCGACTTGATTGCCATACTTAGGAGGCTATGTAGGATTACGATAATGTCTTTGCCTTCAATACTTGATATTTACCATGTTTGAATCACCTGTAATGACTGTCATATCTCGTAAACTTATAGTTATTGTTCAATATGGAATGTTTGTGTTGGTGTTTGAACTTAGAAATATTATCCTTAGAGACAAGGTGTGATTCAGACTTTAGAAACTTGTATAAGGACACTGCTTCCATGTTGTGGATTCTGCATCTAGGATTACTCGCTTATTTATTATGGTGTGGCATGGATTTCTCCTGTACATTGTTTTGTTATTTGTATTTAGTTCACTTGCACCAGCTAGCTTTGTGCTTTGCTAATCCCGCAAGGGGTGTACTTCTATTGGAGTGCAGGCAGTGTTGTTGTTCCTGTTGATCGTGGCGCTTAGGCCCAATTTCTAGCTATGGAATTGTTTTGTGCTGTTTAGTCTTGTCCACCATGTACGAGTATGTTTTGTTTCCTTCGTATTGTTATATACCTTGTTAAATACAAGATGTTGTATATATTGGTTTTGTCGCTATGACGCAAAGCGGGGCGAATCGAATACTTTTTATTTTGTTCAAATTTTATCATAGTTGGTTATTTTCGTTTTGTTTCTTGTTTCAAAAATCTGTTATATTATGATGTTGTGTCCGGTTACGATCCATCTGTGGGTTACGGATTCAGTTCACGTACCGGCACACTACGGGTCCCGTGGCGGGTTGGGGCATGACACGTGTGGTATAACAATTAGGTACATTAGCCTATTAATTTAGGTTTGTAAAATCTGCATCACATTTGCAAACTCGTAAACCTTTATTCAAGTTTGTTTATAAAGACTTATAAGCTTTAGAAATTTTGAAAACTTTAAAAATATTAAAGTGGTGGTGGTGGCACCAGCAGAGGAGAAAGAGATGGGGTTGATGAAGAAGATGGGTTGATCAAGGCAACCTCTCCTTGTCTCGAAATCGACGAAGAGTGGGGAGGGCTCAATCACTTCGCTAAAATCTTTGAAATAGAAAAATTTTAATTCATGAATCTGAACCGTCCAATAGATCTAACGGTTCAGATATGTGCACATACCCTCTGCGTAATGTGCGCATGAGCCCCCCATCTGAGCAGATCATGCCTTTCACTTGCCATCTCTCATGCTATTCCACACCACACCGTTTTCCCTTGCATCCCCCCCCCCCCCCCCCCCCCACCACCACCACCACAATTTCCTTATATTTAGTTAGTTATATCATTTTTATTACTTAGTGTTAGTTAGTTAGTTAGCAAACCCTCTATCCCCAGTTTAGAACAATCCATACTTATTCTTTACTACGACTGCAAAGCAATGATTTAAGTTGTGTACTAGTAAAATAGTACATCATCAAACCTTCCTAAAATAACCCATATAAAAAGGATGTGACTCCCATTTGAACTCAAAATTGGCAAAGCTTGCATTGAAGCGTTCTTCAAGTACTTTAACCAATCACATCCGCAAGTAAGCTAACAAACTTTTGCCAGTCCTCATTGGTCTCGAAATGCTTATTGGACACTGCCTCAACATTTATCACAATGTACCATTTACGTAACATTCGGTTGCAACCGGAAAATACATTGTTAATGGCATTCATCGATGCAATCTCCCTATCAGTAATAAACACTCTAGGAAGGTTTTTCATCAAACAAAGACCATAGTTTGTTGCAATGCCCATGTATAATTGGCTTCAGTTTCAAAACTCATAAAACAGAAAGTAACATTGAATCTCATACCAATGGAAGTAACGCCAACACATTTGAACAACGGAAACCACAAACGATTCGTTTTGTTGTTGTAATAAATGAAAATGGAAACAGAAAACACTTCGCCAACTGAATCGACCTACAATGAGCACAAAAGATATTAGTTACTTGATTTGAGTCGGGGTTTGCTCACGTGGCACTCAAATTAGTCGTTTCATTACAATTTAACATGGTTTGTTGGAGAGTTGTTCTACCTTGCTATGAGATAGACTTCAATTGTTCAAGCATTGTAGGTAGTCTTTATCACCAACATGCTATCCACAAATGTTTCCTTCAAACTATTTAATACATTTCTCGCATTACACCAAACTTAGACATGACGTCGAAAGGTTTCAACTCGACTTTTGACATCCTCCCATTATACGAATACCCTACTAGAGTCTGTGGAAGACTGTGGTTGTGCCTTTCACAAACAACTTGTAAAATCCACTGATAACTATTGTCGAGTAGCAACCCTTTAAGGGAAAATGACACTCACATTTCCTGGTAGCTGTATCACAAACTTCGATCGGTTTAGGGTTAAGCTTGCACTTCGGGTTACATATATATTTTCCATTTCTCTCACAACCAACAATAATCTTTCACGACGGGTACCAAACAACTTATCCGATTTAATAACGACAACCACAACATTCACTTCTCGCCCAACATGTTGCCACCAATCAATCAATCTGTACGAGACTGAAATACTGACAACATGAAATAAGGCACAATGAATGAAACAATACTTGAGTTAAAAAAAAATTATTATTAAGTAATTATAACCTTTTTCAATTAAATACCTTGTGAGTTGTAAAAGCCTCCAAAGTATCATCTACTTAGGTAAGACCGACTTATTGCATCTTCGGCCTTGCACTGGTATGGGCATCATCATTACCTTCAACATCATCATTTTAAAAAAATCAAAGTTTTAATTAAGTTAACTGGCCGATGATAACAACTTGTAAATACCATAATATATTCAACAAAATGCTTACCTCACATAGAGTAGTCTTTTGAAGATACTATTATAGGTAAAGTGGATCATCAAATATATGTGGAAGAAGTTCAAACTCTATCATGTCCAACAAAGCGGTGTGTTTGCAACAAATCATATACAAAATTAGTAAACAAACAATGAAAACCCACCAGCATTGGTAAAACAACCAATCTCATGAATACATCAATAGGTAGTGGGCATAGTAGACTATTACAATGCTTTCTCAAACCCTACCTCAAAATTGAAATAAATAATGACCATGGTAGAATACTACAATATCATAGAACAACAATGAGCAACATAAAGTAGTGACTACAATAATAGTTTTATTCAATTTTTAACAAATAACTAACAAATTTTTACAAACCCTACTTTAAAATCAAAGCAAAAAATGAACACCCACTAATAGGTGTCAGTGTGTCACTGACATTGTTTACCTGATGTTAACATGCTATCGAACAATACTTGAAGAACTTCATTATCAACCAACATTGAACTATACAACCAAAAAATCTACAAAATAATCCTAAAAATTACAAATAATAATAATAATAATAATAATAAAATCATCCTTCAAATGGATTTGTTCCATAATCATAAGAGAATTGAGTAAATTTTTAGCAACCAACGTCCCTTTCAAAGTTATTTGAACACTTAGAAGAAGTCATAAACTTTCCAAACTATCCTTCCTTAATTATCCTTGGAAATCGAAATGAAAGCAAAATCGAGCAACGCGGGTCAAAAACAGTCGAATGGCAGAACTTGGTGTTGATTAAAGTCGGAAAATGAATGGAGATGCCATAGACAAAGGTTCTCTCGCATCTGCACCAGGGAGCCTCGTGTTTTTCTGGCAAAAATGATTGGAGAGTGGGTTTTGATCTCGCAGTGGCACAAAGTAAAAATTCCACCCTATTTTGAAGGGGAAAATGTGACGGGATGCAGAGAAAAACTCGAGTGCACGTAGCAGATCCCATTGGCCACACTGGATGCTCTAAATGGGCATATACTCGAGTTCCCGATTAGTTCTAAATTACGCAAGCACTCTCTCTGAAAAGAAGTTACCTGACGTCTGTACTGTTATTGTCTGTCTGCATGAAGACAAGGTCTTTTGTGATTGACAATTAGTACTCCCAAAATTAAGGCAAATAGGTAAGAGTCATTGGAGGAAGTAATTAATTGTCTACTGCATAAAGTTACTTAAGCATTGTTTTTGGAATTACAAGGCGGTGTGGGGGCCTCATTTTGGGTGTCACAAGTCCAATATACTTGAATCACCTTTGACCCCATCTATGGATAATTAGTCTATTGTTTTAGCACTTTAGCTGCTTTGGGGGGTGCCCCTCCCAAAAGATGCTATTATTTAAGTAGGTTTAGCAAGGCTGGGGCCTCTCAAGATCAAGATATAAAAGTCTTTGTTTCTTTCATTCCAATAGTGAGTTTTAGTTGTATGACATTCGAACTACCATGGTTTGGATTATTTTATTTATACAACTTGCATAATCGCTATGATAATGTATGTTGTATTATTGAGTTTGTTGGAGGTTTTTTGCTCCTATTTTTAACAAATTTTAGTAATTGACATTATGGAGTACTTACTGGTATTGACGGCCAATTCTCGTTCGTTATTAAATTGCTTATATCAAATAATCTAACTAAGCACTACGGATTATAGATGAAAATACTCTTTGATGGGGCTAAATGCATGCATGCTTTAAGTAAGGACAAGTTAATTATTGTTTAACAACATTGGATCCTAATGATTAGCCAGTGACATGGGGTCTACTTAATAATAAGTGAGACCTCTGATTGGTAGTGGCATGGTAAATTTTGTCTAGGTGAAAGTTGGGACCAAATGAAGAATCCAAACTGTAAAAGATGAGCTCAGCTTAATGGGGGTGCATAAGATTCTACTGTTACTGTAAAAAGAAGTGCACCTTTCATCCAAATAGTCAAAAGAAATGCCAATGGCTCCATCTTTTTGAAATTTCAAATGAGATGTTATGGCAACAGAAAGAAATTTTGCAGTAAAGGAATCATAGCGCACTCATACTCATCAATTTAAATATATATGCATATCTCAGGTATTCAAAATACCTAGGATTTCTTACACGACTCGATATCTACCAGTTTCAATAATACATCTTTCCCATTTTCAAATATCGAGATATATCCTAGCAATGTTGTGAACATACGAGTTGGCCAAAGCTAGCCTTACAATGAACTGAAGTGATGAAAGGGAGCTTACATAACAGAAGGGAACATTGATGTCGATTCTCATAATCACACATAAACATCAACACAAAGTCTACAAAAATGACTCATTACTTTGAATTTCTTGCCTCACTCATACTCAGTGCACCAACTCATACATTTAAGGCGAACTTTGTGACCATACAGGATAGTTAATATATATATATATATATATATATATATATATATATATATATATATATATTGACTTATAAAAAGAATAAATATCAATTTGATTTGTATTGCATGCAAATTGCATGTCAATTCTCATACCTTTTGGACCCACTATTGATTCCCTCAGTGTTATGCACTAGCTAGACAAAAAATGCACAATCAATATGCCTGATGACTAAAGGGCTTCAAATTTTTAGTTGTTTATCGGGCTGATCAGCCATCCTGTTTATGTAGATTGTTATGTTTATTGAGCATTCCCATTTAGCCTATTAATCCATTTGACTTGTTACTTGAGTTTTTGTATCATCCATTGTATGATCGTGTCAAACAATGAACTCATTTGACTCGTTAAGTTGTTGCTATTATTATTGATGATACATAAAAATGGTCACACTCCTTAGTCGAATACGTGTCATGATTATTTCGAGGAGTTACAGGCTCAAGCATCGGCCCAACACAGATCCAACCTAAGCGGATTTAAGTCTGCTCAATTTCAATTCGACCAAGCGGATCCGGACTCTCACAACATGCTAGGCACACACGTTTCACAATCATCCTCAATACTCATAAGTCATCTTCAGGCAAGTATATCGAGGATCAGCTTCGAACGGGCAACTACAGCTGCTCTCTGCTTTCAACTAGGAAGCACACACCAGAGTATCTTACACACAGGGAAACTCCCTTCTACGGATTGCTCTTGGATTGTAAACTATCTCCCGCGTATCTAGGAGTGTAGAGCTAACATGAAATTTCCCTCCTACAACACGACTCTTAATTAGAGAGAGATCTCCACGAAGATCTCCTCCCTAAACTACGCCTACGATAACCTGGTTAATCCAGGACTCCTTGCACTATAAATAAGACATGAGGTTGGTAAGCTAAGGTACGCTACAAAATCCCTTTACACATTCCTCAGATCCCTGTCTGACTTTAGCATCGGAGTGTCATCGATAATCCCACGGTAGTCTGTGGCTCACGTGCGTTACTTGTGCAGGTCAGCAGGAACATGGTCAAAGCAAGGAAAGCTTAGTCAGCCAACACTGATGACGATAGTTTTTTGTTCACCCCGACACCTAGTCTGCTCAGTGCAGGCATCGACGGTTAGGAAGTGAGAGTCAAGTCAGCAGGATAATGGTCAAAGCAAGGCAAGCTTAGTCAGCCAACACTGATGACGATAGTTTTTTGTTCACCCCGACACCTAGTCTGCTCAGTGCAGGCATCGACGGTTTAGGAAGTGAGAGTCTAATCAGCGTTGCCACACTTAGTGACGACGACTTGCCAGGGATCATTGCCCCATTCGTGGTTAGTATTCGCCGAACCTAATCAGGTAAGCCTAGCTGATGACGACCAGCAACGAAAGCTTCTGATCAAAACCTGGACTTGTAGCCTCCATTGCCAGGATATAGATAGTCTGAAAGGTGGGAAGCCTAATCAGTCCTGAATTCATTCCGATAGCTCACCACGGGACCACTGCTTTTCAGCGTGGCAACCAAATCACTAAACCTAGACTTGTAACCCGCACTGTGAGGGTGTAGATAGTCTAGAAGGTGGGAACCCAGTCAGCCACGACCTGATTTCGATGGTTTTCCACAGAACCACTGCTTTTCAACGTGGCCGCCGAACCCTCCCAAATTTGTAGTTTGGTGCACTCAGGTGTAGATAATTTGGATGGTGGGAGCTTAGTCAATCCCAAACTGATTCCGGTGGCTCGCCACAGGACCACTGCTCTTCAGCGTGGCCACCAAACCCCTTTCGAACACGTAGTCCCCACCGCGCGCGGAGGGTGTCAATGGTTCGGAAGATGGAAGCCTAGTCAATTTCGAACTGATTCTGACGGCTTGTCACCGGACCATTGCTCTTCAGCCTGGTTGCCAAACCTTTACTCCTTGAATTTGTCGATCGCTTTGCTTGATCATAAATAATTCTGAAGATAGAAGCCTAGAAAGTCCCGAACTGATTTCGACGGCTTGCCACGGGACCACTGCTTTTCAGCCTGGTTGCCAAACCTTTACTCCCCGAATTTGTCGACCGCTTTGCTCGGTCATAAATAATTCGGAAGATGGAAGCCTAGAAAGTCACAAACTGATTTTGACGGCTTGCCACGGGACCACTACTCTTCAGCCTGGTTGCCAAACCTTTACTCCCCGAATCTATCAACCGCTCTACTTAGTCATAAACGATTCGGAATATGAGAATCTCAAATAGCTCTCCACACGACCTCCGCTGTCCCTCAGGACTGCGGACGCAATGATGAGCTTAGTTTAGTCAACGCCTTCACGCTCAAACGGATTGACATTCTAATATTAGAAAAATTCCACTCGTGCTGATACAAGGATAGTACAACCGGTGCCCAAATGAAAGCTAATTAGGACGCCAAGCCGAGCTTACGACGCCTGACTCGGTGTGACTCTGACACGTACTTTCGGTCACCACAGCTTGCCCGTGGCAACAACTACAGCCGACCAATCAGACAAACAAGAAAAGCTCAAACAACTTACCTATGAGACAATACATAACTCGGGTGACTCAACCCCCAGTTAAATTGTCCGCAACATGCCCGCTATCGGACATAACTACGCAGCAATGACCCCGAGTCATTCACAATATAAAACAGTCAAGCTTTCTGCCGCAGATAGACCAGACGACGCTATATTGATTCAACCAGCCTATGCCAAAGTAAGTGACAAGGCAAAACGAAAAACATACAATAGAAACACCAAGTATGAAACACACAAAGTTTGCTCCTAATCGAAGAAAGTACAAAAACAGAAGAGCTAAGCCTAGAAGGAACATGGGCAAAAGTTGCATCTGTACGCGCTTCAACCTGGACGTTAGGGATCGAACAGTCTTCCTCGCCCGACGACTAAGAGGTAACAGACAAGTCCACATATGACATCTTCTTGTAACGGCTAAGATCCCACTCTGGATGTTCCTCCTTCATCAGCGCCAACAGCTCCAACCGGCCATGAACAACCCAACGGAACTCACATTTGCCTTGTCCTTGAAAAACACTTTTTCTCGCACCTCTGCATCAATAAGGTCACGCTCCAGTAACTCCAAGTTGCCAGTTAGTGCATCGACCTAAGACTGTTCTGTGGCCAGATTGTTCTTCACAACACTGAGTTCATGTCATCACAATTTGAGTTGGTCATCGACCTTCCTCGCTTTTCGAGCATAGAACTCCACATCAGATTCCAACTGTTGCTTCTCAACAGCCTAGTCAGCTCCCTTTGAAGTATTCTCCTCAGCAAAAGACTGCAGCTCAGAATGCGCCTTAGCCGCAGCTTCCTGCGCAACCTCGACCTCTAGGCGGAGCCGGCTCAACTCCTGCTTAAGTCTATCCCGCCTCAGTCAGATTACGCTCAAGGTCCTCCAGACCAACCCTCTGAGCCTCAACAGCCACAATTAATTGATTCGACTGCATCTCTTCGGCCTGCTTCTTAAGCCTTTCAATTTCATGGAGCGCATCAGAATACAACGTCTGCACATGCGAAAAGACACGCTCCAAGGTATATACCCTCTCGCGAGCCGTCTCTACTTCCATCCCAGCAACGGCCGCGTGACTCATATGAGATATACCAAGCATAAAATACTTCAAACCCTTGTCCACACGCTCTTCCAGCGTATCCTCCTCGGGTTTCGGAGCGTGGTCCATCAGCCAACTGTGACGCCTACTTATATGCTTCCTCAAAGCGTACTCAACATCTATCTCTTGGTGTCAAACATGTGAGCTCATTTTCACTAAGTCCGGTGCGAATAGAGTTATTCGTGCATCAGGATGAAGCTTCCCCTGACCAGGAACTATTTCAGCGCCGCCATTTATGGTCGCCACCGTCCTCATACTCTCCTCCATGGCTTTTTCTCGTCAAGTATGGTCGATCCTTTATTACGAGACGACCAAACAGGATCCGGAAGCAGAGGAGGAACCGAAGTATCCAAAGGACCTTCCAATAATTCTAGTTGTGGACTAGAACGAGACTATGAGCAATGCGGACTACAGGAAACACGGCCGATACCACGACCACTTTCAGGCGAGTCAACGGTGGGGTGATCAGATTCCACCACCTCAAGCGTATCTTCAACAAAGCCCTCTACCGGAACGGCCCCACGCGAATCGGCGCTTGCAGAAGCTGCCATTGCAACCCACACCAGACGGTCATTCAGAGCCTCAATCTGTGCGTCACTAAGGTTCGACCCATCAGCAACTTCCGTCAACTGTAGATAATCTTTCTCTAAGCCAAGAACATTAGTTTCTACCTCAACGGGCCTAGCTGACTCGTGCTCCTCTCTCAACAAAGCAAGTCGTGCCGAAGACAACCCAGCCCTAACGCGACACTTCTTCCTCACAAAGGAAGCAAGCGTCTCAGATGGATCATTTGCATTAGACAGAACGAAAGTCTTGACCCTAACAACCTTCCTCTTCCTGGAAGGGCCATCTTCTTCCAGCTTAATGCGCGACCCTCGATACAAAGTGGGGGCGACGTGCTAGTTGTCGTACAACCTACTACTACGAACGAAATTGAAAACTCTTATGATATCAACCGCCTCCCTTTTTGCCATGACACAGGATGCCTCCATGTGGTTTGCTCCTCTAAGGTAAGAGGATCAGTAGGAAACCTTTCTGCAATAGAACATAGACAATGATCATTCAGACCGTTATCTAGCACATCAAAGTCACATGAATGGAGTTGAACTTACGAATCGGCCTGAACAGTCGCTCGAGCGAACGACCATTGCACCGAAAATACTTCGAATCCGTAGGAGCTAAGAAAAAGTACTTCTATCAGAACTTGAAATTATTAGGCAGTTTACCGAAGCACTTCGGCGACGTTATCTTACAGACATCATTGCTCTTCAGCCGAGGAGAGGTCAGCAACTGGATCACCCGCGGAGTCACGCTAACACCAGCCTCTTTAGCACTGAGCAAAATTATGAAAATGATCCTGTATCCATTGGGTCCCAACTGAGCCGGAGAAATCTCCAAGAAATCCAATAACTCCTAAATCATGTCAAGAACTGGGAAACACACTCTAGTTTGAAGCATCCCTCGATGCAAACAGATGAAACCAACCGGAGGCAATCGCCCGTCAGAAGGTACAACGACAAGTCTTCAGGAACTCCAAACCTGACACAGATTTCAGCGAGATCAGGCTCGGACAGTAGTCTGTCTTCAAAGAACTCTAGGCCCTTGGCCAGAACAGCGTCATCAAAAAGGTTTTCTCGAGCCATGAAAAAGACGAACGAATCTTTCAAAACAATATATTCAAAAG
Source organism: Berberis vulgaris (assembly GCA_963556465.1). Lineage (NCBI taxonomy): Eukaryota > Viridiplantae > Streptophyta > Magnoliopsida > Ranunculales > Berberidaceae > Berberis > Berberis vulgaris. Next base: position 69,875,754 of record OY747125.1, on the reverse strand, counting down.
CAAGTGAAGCAGAAAGGTCAGCCTCAACACTGCGAATGATCTATATAGAGGACATGTTCTCGCCGAACCAATGCATGCCCAATTAATGGAGCGTACGGCTAAAACAACGATTCAAACTCAATCATCATGAACGCCACATCCCTTCAAGAAATGACTTAGCGAACCGATGTGACGACCCACTAACTCGGGGGGATTAGCTGATGATACATAAAAATGATCACACTCCTGAACCGAACACGTGTCATGATGATCTCGAGAAACTACGGGCTCAAGCATTGGCCCAACATAGATCCAGCCTAAATAGATATAAGTCCGCTCAACTTCAGTCCGACCAAGCGGACCTGGACTCGCAAAGCATGCTAGGCCCACACGTCTCAGACAAGCATCTCGAAGATCAGCTTCGAACGAGCAACTACAATTGTTCTATGCCTTCAACTAGGAATTCCACATAGGGAAACTCCCTACTACTGATTGATCTTGGATTAGGAATTATCTCTCGCGTATCTAGGAGTGCAGAGCTAACATGAAACTTCCCTTCTACAACACGACTCTTAATTAGGAAGAGATTTCCACGAAGATCTCTTTCCTAAACTACGCCTACAATGACCTGGTTAAATCAGGAATCCTTGCACTATAAATAAGACATGAGATTGGTAAGCTAAGGTACGCTACAAAATCTTTGTTACAACATTACACTTTCCGCAGATCCCTGTCTACTTTAGCATCAGAGTGCTATCAGTCACCCCACGGTGGTATGTGGCTAACGTGCGTTACTTGTGCAAGTCAACAGAAACAAGGTCTAAACAGAGAGCGAGAATCGATTGCATCAATCGATTGTCTGGGTCTGCTGCCTGAGTTTGCAGCCTGAGTGGCATTTTTACACTTTTGCCCCTGCCTTTTTAACTACTTTTAAATATAACAACAACAAAGGAGGGGCAAAAGGATAATTTCGCCCCCAGGCTGCAAACCCAGGCTCCCTAGAATTATATTATGTTTATTGATAACTCGTGTTTGTGTTTACTCTTTTACAATTTATATAGCAAGTCAGCGACTACTACATGTCGAGGCCAAGATAACCAGACCCCAACCTATTGCTTGACTCAGTTCCTCGCTCCTTCCCTCGCTTCCTATTAGGGCTTCTACAAATTACACTGCCATGAAAGAGCCTTATTACGAAGTGTCAGACAAGAGAAAAATGAACCTATCTAACTGTCGAGGAAATCAGCGAGGGAGGGGATGTGACCACTCACCCCCTCGAGATTCGCACTGCAGTGCATCTTGAGGATTTAGGCGCGCATCTCGAGGGGGATGAACGGTCACACCCCCTCCCTTGCTGTTTTCCTCGCTGGTTTCCTCGCCATTTAGAATTTCTGGAGAAAAATAAATCACAGATCCTTCTACCTTTGGCTTTCCTCCCTTGTGTTTGCTGAATTATTTTTTCATTCACATCTAGCTCTTTATTTCCTCCATTTTTTTCCCCACTATCCCAAACAAACCTTAAACAAAGAGGGAGTAAATAAAACTTATCGAAAATTCTAAATGTCGAGGAAGTGGGCGAGGAAAACAACGAGGGAGGGAGAGAAGGGGCCGACCATCCCCCTCGGGATACGCGCATGAAAAAAGAAGGCGCGCATCCCGAGGGGGATGGATGACCCCCTCCCTCCCTCGCTGTTTTCCTCGCCCACTCCCTCGACAGGTAGAATCGTTCTTCTCCAGAAATTCTAAATGGCGAGGAAACCAGCGAGGGAGGGGTGTGTGACCGTTCATCCCCCTTGAGATTCGCGCTGCAGTGCATCTTGAGGATTCAGGCGCGCATCTCAAGGGGGATGAACGGTCACACCCCCCTCCCTCGCTGGTTTCCTCGCCATTTAGAATTTCTGGAGAAAAATAAATCACAGATCCTTCTACCTTTGGCTTTCCTCCCTTGTTTTGCTGAATTATTTTTTCATTCACATCTAGCTCTTTATTTCCTCCACTTTTTTCCCCAGTATCCCAAACAAGAGTGATTCTACGTGACGAGGAAACCAGCGAAAAAAGGGAGGTGGCAGGGGGTGAACCGTTCACCCCCATCGGGATGCGTGTGCCAAAAAAGTGGGCACACATCCCGAGGGGGGTGAACGGTTCACCCCCTGCCACCTCCCTTTCCTCGCTGGTTTCCTCGACATTTAGAATTTCTGCCCAAACAAACCTTAAACAAAGAGGGAGTAAATAAAACTTATCGAAAATTCTAAATGTCGAGGGAGTGGGCGAGGAAAACAGCGAGGGACCCTCGACAGGTAGAATCGTTCAAAACTTATTAAATGAACCACTGAGACACACAGTGTGTGTGAGAGAAGAACCAGAGAGCAAGGAAGGAAGAGAGGTAGGCAGAGCCAACTCTCTGCACACTCTCACCTTCTCCTCTCTGTCTTTCCCTTTCTTCTTTTTCTCCATTAAACAAATACCCAAACCTCGTAACAAGACACCAACTTGTACATTAATTATACATACGCATCGTATGCATAGAAAAAGCAACGCCATTTTCCCTAATTTCCATCTTTATTAACTCCATTCAACAAAGCGCGGGTCTGTGTTGTGTTGTGTTCTGTTGCAAAGCTCCACAACAACAACATCCGCCATTAAAGATGCTTCTCACCACCTGCATTCCTCTTATCTGTCTCTTCTTCACCATTGTTCAAGCAACCCAGTTCAACACCTTCAATCTCACCCTTCATCACCAACACCCAAACCCAGAATCAGTTGTTCAGGAAGTTCAAAGGTAAAGAAATAACCCCGTCTCTCTTTTTCCCTAAATCCCCCTCTGAGGTCCTCTGTTTTACTCTGTTTTGCTCTGTTTTTGTGCAGGAGAGTGAATGTCTCCCTTTCAAGGCGCCAAATGTTGGGGGTTTCAGAGAAGGACCAGTCATCGTGCTTTACAGGGAACCCCATTGACGATTGTTGGCGATGCGACTCAACAGACTGGGCCAAGAATCGGCAAAGACTCGCCGATTGCGCGATTGGGTTCGGCTCAGATGCCTTAGGAGGCAAAGGGGGTCAGATCTACGTGGTGACCGATTCATCCGACAACGATGCAGTGAACCCTGCGCCGGGGACGCTAAGATTCGCCGTGGTGCAAAGTGACCCCCTCTGGATCGTTTTCTCAGGCAACATGTTAATTAAACTCAAAGAAGAGTTAATCGTAAACAGTTTTAAGACTATTGATGGGCGCGGTGCTAACGTGCACATAGTGGGTGGAGGGTGCATAACTCTGCAGTACATTAGCAATGTGATCATACACAACATTCACATCCACCACTGTGTCCCATCGCCCGTGTCTAACGTGCGCTCGAGCCCTACGCATTTCGGACGGCGCACGAAATCGGACGGTGATGGGATCTCCATCTTTGGTGGGAGCAAGATTTGGATTGATCACTGTTCGCTAAGTTCATGTACTGACGGTCTCATCGATGCTATCATGGGTTCAACTGGGATTACGATCTCGAACAACTATTTCGCGCATCACGATGAGGTTATGTTGTTGGGGCACAGTGATGACTACTTGCCTGATTCCGGGATGCAAGTGACCATAGCATTTAATCATTTTGGACCTCAGCTGATTCAGCGAATGCCGCGCTGCCGACGTGGCTACATCCACGTCGTTAATAACGATTTTACTCAATGGGAAATGTATGCAATTGGAGGCAGTGCAAACCCTACAATCAATAGTCAGGGTAATCGTTACACTGCACCTTCTGATGTAAATGCCAAAGAGGTGTGTTAAATTTTTTTTTTTTTTTTTTTAAAAATGTTTATACATACATATAAACAAATTTATATCTTAATTTTCTTGAAGGTGACTAAGCGAGTGGAAACCGGGGCAGGAGAGTGGTCCGGTTGGGATTGGAGGTCTGATGGAGATGAGTTGCTAAATGGGGCTTTTTTTATACCGTCTGGGCCGGGCCTCGGGGCAAAGTACTCAAAAGAGTCTAGTGTGGAGCCCAAATCAGCTGGACTCATTGATCGGCTAACTGCGAACGCTGGGGTGTATGGGAACAGGTATTTTTTGTGCACCTACAAATTTTTTTATATTAACTTATGGGCCCACTTTATCGAAGGAAGCCGATAAATAAGGAATCGAATCTTTTTGACTGTTGGACGGTTTGGTTTCATATACATGGATCACGCGTAGCGTAAAGTGATTTTTTTTTGTCTGTGTTTCATGTTTTATAATGATTTTCTGACAAGAGAATATTGTTTTGCCACATTATTAACCTTCATACTGATTATGGGGGTGGTGGTTTGGTCGATGGTACTTCTTATATTTTATGTTAATAATTTTAGATTAGAAAGAGTATGGTAGATCCTAAATCCGATAAAAGGGGAGTATCACCCATCGCGTTACCAAGTTGGCAAAGATTATGTATGAGCAATGCGGGTTTGCTTAGCTGATATAATTGCAAATCAAATGCAATTAAAGAGATCTCTATCCTTAATGGCTTGTCGTGTTCATACAATTTTTTTTTAAAGAAGAAACGTCAAAATATGGATAATAGAAGGGAAAGTTTTGATCGATATTTTTCTAGGATGAATAAAAAGTGCTATGGTTTTTTGTTCATATTGGAACGAGTGTAATTTAGAGCTAATTAAATAGAGGACCTTGGTGGGGTGCCTTGAGTGATGTGGGAGGGTTGAAGTAGTAGCAATAAGTCTAGCAGTAGGAGTTGTCTTGTATGGGAACGTGATTCACTTTATTCGATGAAAAATGCTGCTCGCCAGCCAATAATCATGGGCCCACATCATACAACTTGGACCATGGATGTGGACAGCCCATAAAAGTAATCTCGGTCATAGTCACACTGTCATTCTCAAATCTACACCGTTCAATGACATGGAAGGGTCACATTTCCTTGCATTCATATTGGCAAATAGATTAACCCTAAACAAGTTCATTAGTGTAGTCATTCTTCCACAAATTATATATATATATGTGTCATGAATCTGATGTTAAGCACTATGGTTGGACTCGCAGGGACAATGGTGATGGTGATGGTGGTGGTGATGGTGATGGTGGTGGAGATAGCCGAACAAGCCCCGGAGTATACAGTGAGGGTGGAGGAGGAGGACATGGCGGTAGTAGTGGTGGTGGGAGTGATTTCTTCGGAATGATCTTCGCCAACAATGCACCGCCGTCACCGTCCCTTTATATTATCTACCTTAGTCTAATTATGTCATGTTGTCTTTTATTGTTGTACAACACCCCAAACAAAATTCAAGTGGTTCCATTGCTATAGCAATCAATTTGACAAAAAGTCATAGTTCTCATCTTTACCCGTTAATTTATACCTTGGAAGTGATTATGGTAGTCCCGTAGTACTAATACTATCATAACATGACTTAGCCAGTAAGTGGGGCCTCTTAAGAGATTTCCATTGCTTCTAGGATGAAAAGATTTGTTTGCCATATCTCGAAAGCGAAATTCGATCCCTATATGCCTCTGGAATGGATCTTTGTTTTCCATTCCACAGTAATACTGATTAGGAGACCAAATTGGATTACATGGTTTTTTTTTTTTTTTTTTTTTTTTTTTAAAACAAACTTATACTAAGTGGGGGGTCCTTTTGATGTTTTAAGATGGGAAGTGATCATGTGCGAGCAACATGAATGAACAATGATATTCTTTGTATTATATGCTCTGTTAAAGGTCACATTCATCATTTTTTCAATCTACAGTTGAAGATCCTCTCCACTATCAACTTCAAAGGCCTTCGGACGTTCGTTTCAGCGTTTTATCCGACATTGCATGTGCGTGGTGGGGTTCTAAATTCCCATAATCTTCTGTCATCCCATCAATATTTACTGTTCACTCGGTTGTGTTGTGTTCTTTTTACTGTTAATCTCCATGTCAGATTTCCATGATTTCCCATCCATCTTGTGACCAATGAACAGAGTGGATTGAGGGTGGCTCCTGCGCACAGTGGGCAGGAGCAGCTCCTGCGCGGGCTGGGACAGATAGAGGAGAGAGGTTTTTGGCGGAAAATTTTTTAAAATAAAATTTGAATTTCAAATTCAAATTCATATGATCTGAACCGTTGGATTCTGATCCAACGGCTGGGAGGCCCGCGCAGGAGCTGCTCCTGCCCACTGTGCGCAGGAGCCCCCCTCAATCCTGAACAGAGTAGGGTTGAACAAAAAAAAATACGACCAAACCAATTAAACTAACTGAAGTGGTTAAAATTGAAGTGGTGGTTCGATTTTCGATTTCTGATTTTAATCGATAAAATCTAATCGATTAAATATATATAATAAATAATATATATTTTATATAAAAATAATATAATATGTTTAAAATAGTTGGTCAATGCGATTTTATTTTAGTTTTAGTCAGTTCGATTTGGTTTTATTAATGGTCGGTTCGATTTGAAAATTTTAAAATCAATCAAAATCGGTTTGGTTCACGATTTAGATGAAAAATTGAATCATCGGTTCAATTTTCAACCCTAGAACAGAGGAAGGGAATTTGCTAGTTTTTTCATAATTAGTAAAAAAAAGTGTCCTTTTGTATCCAATCAATTAATGTAGGTGTTAGTCAAACCATTGGTGATGGTATATGGAATGTATCGACTTATTCCACTCTTTTTTTGTTCATTAGAAAATCAAATGTATATTCTTTTATAAATTAAGATGATATTGTTAGTGATGTAGTCAATTTTTGCTTTCTGTTTGACTTTGACCTTGACTTTGACCTGTTGAGCTGCTGACTTGCATAAGGAAAGCACGTGAGTCACGGATCACCGTTGTGGTGGGCGATGATACTCTAATGTTAAAGTCAGACAGAGATCTGAGGAAGACTTTAAACTTTAAACTGAGAATTTGTAGTGTACCTTTAATCACCAAGCTTCTGTCTTATTTATAGTGCTGAAGTCCTGGTTCGGTCAGGCTGTTGGTGGCGTAGTTTAGGGAAATAGATCTTCCTGGAGATCCTTATCTAATTAGGAGTCGTCTTGTAGAGAAATTTTTTTCCTGTTAGACATGTGCTCCTAGATACGAAAGAGATAATTATCCATTGGAGCGTTGTCCATATGTGAAAATTTTCATGTATGACATATATTCTGGTATTTACTTCTTAATTGAAGGCAAAATACTGCTGGCTTGCCCGTTTGAAGCTGATTCCCGAGATACTTGCTTTAATAGGTCTTATGAGTATTGAGGATGATTGTTAGACGTGTGGGCTTAGCAGGTTGTAGTAATTCGGGTTCGGCTAGCGGAGTGCACTTCGCGGGCTCAATGTCGTTTAGGCCGAATCTGAAGCTTGGACATATTATTCTTTGAGATCATCATGACATGTGTACAGTGTAGATGAAATGACGTTTCGATATCATCAGTTACTATACATTCCTTTAATAACATCTTTTGTATATCTTTCTTAATTGAATGGAAGAAAGTGTGGCTTTCTATTGATTTTGAAAACAAGGGGTGGGGAAATTCAGATTCAAGTAAAATTTGTGATTAACAAAAAAAAAAAAAAATTTACAAAGTAACCAATACTCTTCGAAAGCTCCAGGTGTTAGGTATTACTTAACTAGAATTAAAACACCACCACAAAAGTAAAACACCACCATGAAGTGTGAGTCTGAGTGGCAACCTTGACCTTTGGAGCATGTGATTGATAGCATGGGGGCTGTCAGGACTAGTACCATTGGTTAGGGAAATCAAGGTTCAGAGGCCTTTCAAGACTTTCCTAATGGTCTCAAAACTCAATGTTCCCTTTTGAAAAGTGCCCAAATGCTTAGCATCTATAATATAGGGGGAAGGTTTGAGCTCTTGACTGTGAGGACGTGTTGCCTCCATTGCATAGTCGGGCCAGACTGTACCGCTAGCATTTTTATTGTTTTCTTTGCATTGCTTTTCAACTTCAAACTTGTATTTCCATCGATCGATAGCATCGAACTAGTCTTGAGCAACGTCCTTCCGAACGTTCCTCCCCATTGTAATCTATTGAATGTGAATGAGAGCTTTTACTGACTATTGTGCATTGTTATATTGTCTACAGATTGATATTGTGCATTCTCAAGTTAATATTTGTGCTCGTCAAAGTAACTACTCATAGGCTTACTAGTGAATTGGATAGCTAGTGCCGCACGGATTACTAGTCCGTGACAGTTGGTATCAGAGCCAGAGCTTGTTGAATGCAAACCAGGATGCAGGAAGTAAATGAGCGCCTTAGCGCTATGGAGGAACGACAGGCCAGTCGAATGCATAGACTGGAAAGCAGAATGGACCAGTTGAACACTTTGGGAGAACAGATTAGTCGGTTGGATGGACTCTTTTCACTGGCAGACAGAGTGGATTCGCTGGCCGAGCATGTTGATAACTTAGAGGGACGAACAGTCGCAATGGAAGAGTCGCCTCACCCCACAGCTCAGGTGATGAGTGACTTCCAATTACAGTTGGAGGACTTATTTGCAAGGGTTGGCTTGCTTACTAAGGCCACAGGGACGACTGACCACCCCAGGATGAAAGTACCCGAGCCAAAATCATATGCTGGGGCACGAGATGGGAAGGAGTTAGAGAACTTCTTGTTTGATCTGGAGCAGTATTTTCGCGCGGTGAACCCCGAATCAGAAGAAGCCAAGGTTACCATGGCGACCATGTACTTAGCAGGTGATGCGAAACTATGGTGGAGAACCAAATATGCAGATATGGAAGAAGGTCGCATCCTTATTAGAACTTGGGCAGATCTCAAAAAGGAACTCAGAAATCAATTCTTGCCTGAGAACACTGATTTCTTAGCAAGGAGGAAGCTCCACACCATCAAACAAACAGGCAATATTCGAGACTATGTCCGACAATTCTCAACTTGCTTGCTAGATATTCGAGACATGTCTGAGAAGGACAAAGTTTTCTGTTTCATGGAACAAGCTCAGCCGCTTCTACAAGCAGAATTGCAAAGGCAGAAGGTGACAGACATTACAAGTGCTATTGCGGCAGCAGAAAGATTTAGCGATTATATGCCCATGACTGGATCCACTTCGCTCAATCACTCCACAGCTAGAACTGGCAGTACCAATTCAAGCTCAGGGTCGAATGCTCGCTCACCTCACCAAAACTGGGGAAACTCAAGTCAGAATCGAGGAAACTATAATTCCCGGCCGTCCAACCAGAATTGGAGTTCCAACAAAAATTGGAATGCCAGCTCTAGCAACTCAAATTACAACAACAAAGGAGGGCAAAATTACTCTGGGCAGTGGAGACCATCTGCCCCTGCCCCATGCATTCTTTGCAATAGCAGGGATCACCCAACAGGCAAATGTCCATCCAAACCAGCTCTACACTCATTAATGTCCTTGCTTCAAGCAGAACCTTCTAACCCGACCGCATCGAGCTCGAACCCCACCAACAGTGAGACCTCCCAAATGGGAGCTCTACGCAAGCTCAATGCTGTCAAAGGAGAAATGTATGAGCACCCACACAAGAAGACTTTACAATACATCGACATCACTATCAATGGGTTCCCTTCCCAAGCATTGTTGGATTCCGGAGCGACAGACAATTTTATTGCCCCAGATGAAGCTAGACGTGTGGGTCTGAACTTAGAAGGAGATGTGGGTAAGTTGAAAGCTGTCAACTCTGAGGCAATCTCTATTAATGGTGTGGCTAGAGCTGTGCCACTACAGGTTGGTCCATGGGAAGGAAGATCAAACTTCTTGGCCGTTCCACTTGATGATTTTAAAGTGATTCTTGGCCAAGAATTCTTCCGAGGAGCTGCAGCAGGACCATTACCTTTCATGGACTCCTTGGGGTTTTTCGGACCCAGACTACGCATTGTACCAACCTCAATTCGACCAACAACTCATGATAGAATATTGTCGGCGCTCCAAGTCAAGAGGGGCTTGGCCAAAGGAGAAGATACATACTTAGCTGTGGCAAAGCTAGAGATGAAAGATCCAGTATTGGCCTTGCCAGACATCACCAAGCCCTTTGAAGTACAAACAGATGCATCTGATTATGCATTAGGGGGAGTTTTACTTCAAGATGGTCATCCGGTAGCATATGAGAGTCGAAAGTTGAATGATACAGAGTCTCGTTACTCAGCTCAGGAAAAGGAATTGCTAGCCATTGTACATTGTTTACGGGTGTGGAGACACTACCTCTTGGGATCTCAAGTTCTTGTTAAAACGGATAATGCTGCAGCAAGCCATTTCCTTACTCAGAAGATGCTAACCTCCAAGCAATCTCGATGGCAGGAAAAATTAGCAGAATTTGACTTAGTATTGGAATACAAGCCAGGGCGCACTAACAATGTAGTTGATGCACTCAGTAGAAGGGCAGACCTTGCAGTGCTAACCCATACTGGTCCGAGTCACACCATCTTGGAGAAGATCAAAGTAGGCCTACAGACGGATCCACAAGCGAAGGCGATTACAGAGTTGATCAAGCAGGGCAAAACTCGACGGTTCTGGATAAAAGATGGAGCAATACTCACAACTGGTAATCGCCTCTATGTTCCGAGAACTTCTGGTTTGAGGAAAGAACTTTTGAGAGAATGCCATGACACCCATTGGGCGGGACATCCAGGTTGGAGACGGACACTTGCATTGCTAGAGAGGGGGTACTATTGGCCGCAGATACAGGAGGATGTAATGGCCTATGTTCGAACATGTCTTATTTGCCAGCAAGATAAGGTTGACAGAGATCGACCAGTTGGCTTACTAGAGCCCCTGCCTGTTCCAACTCGTCCTTGGGAAAGTGTTTCCATGGACTTCATTACTGGGTTACCGAAAGTGGAAGATTTCAGGAGCATCCTTGTAGTTGTTGACCGATTCTCAAAGTATGTGACATTTGTGCCGACCGGACTAACTTGCACAGCCGAAGATACGGCGCAATTGTTCCTCAAGCATGTAGTGAAGTATTGGGGACTGCCCGAAAACATTGTTAGCGATCGTGATGCTCGATTCACAGGAAAGTTCTGGAAGGAGTTGTTCAAGCTCTTGGGATCCAAACTTAATATGTCGACAAGCCAACATCCCCAATCTGACGGACAGACTGAGCGCTTTAACTCTATGCTTGAAGAATACCTTCGTCATTTTGTAAGTGCAAACCAGAAAAATTGGGTGGGACTACTTGATGTTGCACAATTCTGTTTCAACTTACAAAAGAGCTCAGCTACTCACTCCAGCCCCTTTCAATTAGTCACTGGTCAGCAACCATTGACACCACATACAGTGCTGACCGGATACCAAGGACCCAGCCCAAGAGCTCTTGAATTTGTCAAAGCCTGGCAGAAAAACATTGAAGTTGCTCGAGCCTATCTTGAGCAAGCCTCCCGTCACATGAAGAAATGGGCCGACAAGAAACGACGAATCGATCCTTTTGAAGTCGGGGACTTGGTATTGGTGAAGCTAGATATGTTCAACAAGTATAAACGGACAGCTAGAGCACACAACAATCTGTTTCGCAAGTATGAGGGACCGGTACAGATTATTGAGAAAGTAGGCAAAGTCTCCTATCGCGTCAAGTTACCACATTGGCTCCGTTTCACCCATCCTGTCTTCCATGCAAGTAACTTGAAGTCTTACCATGCCGATGCCGCTGATCCCACAAGAAATGTATCTACCCGAGCATTGCCTAAGCATCCTTCTAAGCCAGATCGAGAAGTGGAAGAAATCTTAGCTGACCGCCTCATCAACAACACAGGCCCGGATAGAGAATATTTGGTCAAGTGGCAGGATGAACCTCCTTCAGAGATCAGTTGGGAGCCAGTTGAGCATCTGCTGCCATACCTCTCAAAACTGGAAGAGTACTTGGAAAAGTTCGCTGCGAGGGCGTCAGCGAATTGAGTGTGGGAGAGTGTCAGGACTAGTACCATTGGTTAGGGAAATCAAGGTTCAGAGGCCTTTCAAGACTTTCCTAATGGTCTCAAAACTCAATGTTCCCTTTTGAAAAGTGCCCAAATGCTTAGCATCTATAATATAGGGGGAAGGTTTGAGCTCTTGACTGTGAGGACGTGTTGCCTTCATTGCATAGTCGGGCCAGACTGTACCGCTAGCATTTTTATTGTTTTCTTTGCATTGCTTTTCAACTTCAAACTTGTATTTCCATCGATCGATAGCATCGAACTAGTCTTGAGCAACGTCCTTCCGAACGTTCCTCCCCATTGTAATCTATTGAATGTGAATGAGAGCTTTTACTGACTATTGTGCATTGTTATATTGTCTACAGATTGATATTGTGCATTCTCAAGTTAATATTTGTGCTCGTCAAAGTAACTACTCATAGGCTTACTAGTGAATTGGATAGCTAGTGCCGCACGGATTACTAGTCCGTGACAAGGGCCTTAATTGTCACTGGGATAGTTCAAATTCAAACTCAAACTCCCCGGTTTTGGGGATGTTATAAACACCACCTGAGATTGCTCCATCAGTCCGAATGTCATAGAGGTCCATAATCCATGCTTATTAGCTGGAAAACAGACTAAAGCCAAAACTTTAGTGCTATAATCACACAACTTGTAGGTCCCTGATTAGTATATCTCTTCAAAGATGATAAGTACAAATCTTTCTCCATTTGTTTGTTTATAAACCCCATATACTCTCTCGAGTTATACAGGAAGAAGCACTTAAATACATGAGCTGATTAGTATATATTCAGATAATCTTTGCCTCTACCATAAAAGGTAAACTTTGCTTATAAATACTAAGCGAACTTGTTATGGAGTGACGACAACCCCCTTAAACAAATCTCTTTTTTTATCTAGCTTTATATCCGATCTAAGCACAAGTAGTTTAAGATAAAAAGAGCGATGACTTTACTTGGTTGGTATACACATTATGTACACTCCCTTCACATTTGTTTAACAATAGGTAAGAGCAAAGATTTATAAGTTATCCTTTAGTTCTGTTTTAGTTCATGTATTATACTTGTCTGCCTCATACCTCAAAATCTACTTGCAAATTGAAAACATTATCTTTTCCCCAACATTTGCCTTTCCATTGCAATTATATAGCTCAATTATCTGATCCATCAAGAGCAGAAGGGTCATGAAAATTTAGGGATACATTTGAATACCAAAAAGATAGCGAAATAGGGAGAAATCTACATGTTCCATACCTTTTATTTTACCTGTCTAATCTCTAAAGTTAGTCTATCGGAAACACTAGAGATACGAATTGACAATTTCAGTCCCTTGTAACTTTGTAGAATGTTTGATACCTATGGTTACTTAAGAGTATAGGGAATTATGTAAGGCATTATAAGTGCAGAAAATGAAGACTCCATCCTTAGAGGAAAATATCATTTGACATACTTAAGAAGGGGACGGCAATGGGCTGGTAAACAGAAATTCTAATTGTCGAGGAAACCAGCGAGGGAGGGAGGGAGGACCCTCCATCCCTCACTGGTTTCCTCGTTGGCTAGAATCACTCGCTGGTAAATGACAAACACGCAACCGACCTCTTGACATCCCTGCACATGACCAAGATATCCTGTCCAAAAAAATCAGTAATAATGCGTTGAAATGTTGAACACTAGATAAAGAACTCAGCAGATCCAATGCTAATATTGAAGCCAACCCAAATATATTTTCATGTCGTCGAGTGAAATTCAACTGACAATTGTCAATATTGTCGATGTAACTTGATCATTTTATCTGGAAATATGATCATTCAACTGACAACTGTTACCCTTACTACTGGAAATATGATTAAGGTTGCTGGATCTTGTCTCTCTCATGCATGAGTGTCCTAAACCAAATTTTTTGTCTTTCATATATATATATATATAGGAAAGTGAGGAGGTAATAAGGACCCCGAAACCTTTATGTTAATTAAAAAAAAAAAAGGGTAAAAAGTGAATACAATAACTAATTAAGAGCACGTCAATATAGATGAGAGAATTTATCAAATCCTCACCAAATAAGCTCGGCACTCCATAAGAGGAATAGTCTAGCAAAGTGAATTGCTTCACAGACACGCATTTAATATTAGTCAAGGTTACCTTTTTCAGCGGTTGGTCGAAACTCTCCGCAATCGATGAACTTAGGATTTTCCTTTCTCGAGGCTTAATTGCACATTTTTTTTGTAACTGAGCTCCAGTCCAAGCATCCACATGCAAAGTGGGTTGGAGTCTGAATCATCATCACTGATTTCCTCTTCTTCATTCTCATCGCTTTTGTAATCATCTTCATCGTCCACCTCTTCTACAACCTTAGTGTTACTCTCCATTATCAACGTACTTGTTTCCGTCAAAGTCATTTTTATCTTCCATGGCTACAACCTTAGTGTTGCTCACTCCTTTCTCAACATCACTTTCACTGTCATTTTCATAACTTTCATCCTCATCATCTCCTTCAGTTGCATGAGATTCTACTACATTGCCAATTATGGTCATGGGTTTTTCTATCTTGTTACTGTTATTTCCTTCATTTACTTCTTTCGCTCCATGCTCTTTATTACCACTTTGATTGCTCCCATTAACACTTTCCTTTAGGCCATAGTATTAATGGCATCTTGATGGGTTCCACTCACTTCATCCACTTGCTCCTGTCTTTCATATTTCAATTATAAGCAATAGTATTCCCACATTATTTGTAGAGTTTCAGTTCTTAAACAACTCTAAAAAAAAAAAGGATTGTGATAAGCAACAACCAAGCCGAAAAATGCAAAACAAACAATCCATAAAAAAATTTATTGCCTTCAACAACTACTTTAAACAAGGGTTCGTCGCAGGGCTTCAAGGAGGAGGCTCGGTCGCAGCCGCGGGGCTCGTCGCAGGTGTCGGGAGCGGCTCTAGATCTGAATCACGCCCAGATCTGATTCAAGGGAGGAAGGAAGAGGGAGGTCAGATCTTCTTCTAGATCTGATACCCCATCTCCGGTCTATTGAATGACAGGAACAAATGGTGGAGACGCAGTCAGTGCGAACGTGTTTGCACAGGAGGTGTTCATGGCTTTTGAGGAGAAGTACAACATTCATGGCGATGGATTGCTACAATTACTCACAAATGAATATCAAGTGGCTGTAAAAAATGGAGATAAACTAGGTGCAGAAGGACTGGAAATGATGATAAACCCCAAAAACTGGGCAATGCTAACTGCAAGGGTGTCAGCCAGTCAAAAGCAGGCTGCAGCGCAAAGGAATGAAGAGGTTCTGCATAAAACAGATGAATGTACAATGCCAACCAGTGTTACATCCTCTGGCCCTAGCAAAATTCAAGAAGCAATGACAACATACCCTGCCGTTGCACCAGCGAGGATGAGTTGGGCATCAAAGCTTAAGCAAAGCAAGCATACAGGCTCTACAAAACTTAGGTATGAACCTCCAGCTACTGTTGAATGAAGGAAAATAGTACAAGTGCAAACTGCTAACTTTGCTTATAGGATAGAAGAATGTGAAAGGTTGGTCATTGGCAGCTTTGTGGGCAAGCGCTTGGCATATGGTTATGTCAAAGAGTGGCTGATAAGGACGTGGGGAATTCGAGATTTTGAGATGAGCATACACGGAGATAAGAATTTTGTATTCAAATTCAAGAAGGAAGAAGATAGAAGTAAGGTATTGGAAATGGGACCTCTGCATATTGCAAACAAGTTGTTCATCCTCAGGGCCTGGTCACCTTCTATGGACGAGGATGTCGAGGTGCTTACCTCGATACCTATTTGGGTTACACTGAAGAAAATTCCTTTATTCCTATGGAATCCAGAGGGTATTCAAATGATTGCTAGTTTTATTGGAGTGCCTATCATGCTTGGCAAAGCTACTGAAGAAAGGACAAGATTAGCGTATGCGAGGGTGTGTGTGGAGGTGGATGTAAACAACCAATTACCCAAAGACATCCCTGTGGTTATCAATGGAGATAAGAAAAAAATAGTTGAAGTTGAGTATGCATGGATTCCTGTTAAATGCAGTTCTTGTGCAGTTTTTGACCATACAAAACAGCAGTGTTCAAAGAGCAATGAAATTAATACTCCAGGCCATATGGTATGGCAAGCTATGGGTCGGTAGGACCCAACCACTAGAAAGACAAAACTCCGATGGTTGGACGATCGCCAAGGGTAAACATACATTCAAGTCGAAGACTCCACCCAGTTTAGAGGGGAGTCCAGGGCCTATCACAGAAAAAGCAAGGAATGTGCCCAGTATAGAGGCTGCTAATGTGGCAGAGCATAACATAAATAATGACCAGAATGATGCCATAACGCAGAGTCCACAACCATTGATTCTTATCAACCCAATGCTTGAGCGTAGTGCTAATGTGGAGGCAAGTGAACACACACCGACTCAGGACAAAGAGAACACCACAACAGATGAGCAGAGTAGTAACGAGGAACATGAGCAAGATCCTTCTAGTGAAAAGGTTGCAAGCGATTTGTTTTCAAAATCTTGCACTAAAGATTTTAGTCTCTGCTCTCGAAGATCCTCTAGGGCTAAAAAAACAAACAAAAATTACAAAGGTTGAATAGTTTCCTCCTTAACAAAGGAGACATGGATAAAAAACAAGAGATTTCTTCTTTGGCCGATGCTAGTTGAAGATTTCTATAGGCCTAGTAACCATGTTCACTCTCACAAGAATTCTCTTTCTTGTGAGAGTTTGTTTCTTTTTTTATTTTTGTTTTTGCTTTTGTTTCATTTATATAAAGGTTTTGGGGTCCTTAAAACCCAGCTCGCTTTCCAAAAAAAAAAAAAAACTACTTTACACAAGCCCCTCCAACCTTACAAAATTTGTTGAAATAACATATACATTAGTGGCTCCTGCATAATCCTCTTAGCTATTGTCCCCTCACAATTGAAGAACTAATTGTTTGCCCCTTGCTACACAATTCTATCAAAATGGGTCCTATAAAGCCAAATGAAATTATTATTCAGACCTAAAAGGAGTCCTTAAAAAGTAAAAAGAATTATATAGTTGAGCTCCTTAATCTAATAATAATAATAATAATTAAGACTCTTTCTCTTTGGTTCTACATGGATTTCATTCTGTATAATTTTAATCAATGTTCTAAAAATCGCTAGACGGGCGGCGAGCATGGAATTAGTGCCCAGGCGTTATTGTTATGATTATTATTTATAATTTAATACAATGTACAAAAAAATCAATTGAAGCCTATATCTAAAATATTAATCTTTTGGGCAATATTTGAGATACTTAAGACCTAATCTAAGACAAGATGAAAACGAAAAACCCTAAAATGCTATAAACCATGGAATCAACTTGGGGAAATGAGAGAGGGGCGATGTTGACCAGAGAAATAAACCCACTGAGACTCTGACAGAGATCAAAGAGGAGGTGAGAGACGCAAAAATGACAACGTAGAGAGGAAGACGCAACATGCAAGTATTTTTTTTCTTCTTATTCTTTTATTTTTTTTTTTGTTCAAATGCTGTAACTGAGCCCTAGATCGAATGGGAGAGAGGAAGACCTCACTGAGTGACCAAAGAGAGGAAGTCGCAGCATGCTGGTACTCTTCTTCTAAATTTTTTTTCTTCTTCAAATGTTGTAACTAAGCCGTAGATTGAATGGGAGAGAAGAAGATCTCAATTGCAATGGGTGTTATTTGCAACCCCCCCCCCCCCCCCCCCCCCCCCCAAAATAAAATAAATAGCCCGCCTAGACCCCATCTAGCCGCTTGGTCGATTAGCCTAATATCTAGGCGGCCGCCTAGGCCGTTTTTTAGAACACTAATTTAAATTAAAATCATTGATATCTATCTATATTTAAGACCTATTATTTTTGTATATTTTTTCAACAATATATATTTTTTACAATATATTATTAGGTTTAGAGTGTACAACCTAGGATTTGTGTGTGTGTGTGTTTTTTTTTTAAATTGGGTCGTTGACCCTTTTTATTTATTAATCTATGCCCGAAGGCTACAATACTGTTGCCACTTAATATCCTCGTAGCCGGCCATCTCGCATAGAGACTTGTTTTCGCTTCGGTCCATCGCCTCCACCTTGCAAGAAGACTCGCTTTCGCTTCACTCAGGTCTAGTCCATCTAAGCAGCTGCATTCAATACCCGAAGACTTATCAACGTCGGAGCAAATGTGTTTATTATTGGTTACGGGGATACTTTGAATTACTTGCAACTTAAAACATTAAGGTATGAAAAAATATCGATTCAGTGTGCGCAATAGGTGTGAGCCCTCTTTGGATGGAAATATATCGGGCATGTTTTAGTCATTTTTTGTCAATAAAATTGTGATTTCTTATTTTCTAAAACTCACGTGTCGTGTATATATAACTTGAATTTATCGATTTAATTAAGATTCACTAGTTTGGCCCCCCTTACAAAAATCCTGGCTCCGCCCTTGTACGCAACAACCCCTTGTTTTCGAACTGTGACTTGCAGTGCACATTTTCTGTCTGTTGAAACACCCCCTTCCACAAGGTTTTTCTGGCTAACCAAATCAAAGTGTTTTATGTCTGTAATTGAGGTGTCCAATAGTCATGCAAGATGATGTTACCAATACCCTATCGGAAGAGTCCAATTTTTGGATAAAAGTTGTTTCCACTTCTGGTAAGCTCCCAATCATCATTGTCACTATCAACCAGTGTTGTTATTGGGTTAATAATGGGACTTGCTACTGTTCTAGCAACATCAAATTTTGTTGTTTAGTCTTCATTGGTATATTTAAATGTCTTAAAGTACAGTGAAGGCACAAAAGCGAAAACCGACATGAACCCAAAGATATTCTTTAAGTAAAACTTAAGAGAAACCTGGAACAAAAGATTCTTTAGTTTCCATCAAAGCTCAACAAGTTACAGTTGTAAGAAACTGGTTTCCTTCATCTATCTTGTAGTATTAGTTTGCTCCACATTTATCCCCAGAGGAAACCTGTATGATAGTCCCATAACATGTCACACTCTCCTTGACGTTGGTCCTGCAATGACTCCGATACCCAGTCGCATAGACGGGCTTGATAAGGTGAAAATGCAAATGCATAGTCAGGAGAACTTATGACATCTACAGAGTGCTCTGTTTTGTTCAATATATCCTCCTTGTCAGACCTGCCGGATTCAGTGCTGTTGCTCGGGATGCTTAGATTGCTGACATCACCTTCTTGGACTAACATTTTTTTGGACACACCCATCACTTTCTCTATTTCTTTGTGCAGCTTCTCTGTGAGAAAGAAGGGGTATATTCAATATACATGTTAAACTTACTCTCTACATGATTAAACGACTGTTTTGTACTAACCTTGCTCTTGAGCTTGTGCTTTCTTTCTTAAATGAGTTCTCCAATAGTTCTTTATCTCATTATCAGTTCGTCCTGGCAATCTACGTGCAATTTTAGACCACCTAAACAAAAACTATATTAGATCAACTTATAAGTAATTAAAGAAATTCTAATTCTACAAAACGAAGTGGTATGATGGCTTACTTGTTACCCCAACGTTCCTGAAGTTGAATGATTATGCACTCTTCTTCAGCACTAATTTGTCCATGTTTAAGATCAGGTCTCAAATAGTTCAACCATCTCAGTCTGCAACTCTTACCACTCCTCCTGAGACCTGCAAAGAAGGTTACAACATCTGAGAAATGTCTACAAGCACACCCACACAACAAACTACAGACTTAGCCCAGATTTAAGTGATGTTGTCTTCTGTATCATACCTGATGCCTTTGCTATGGAATCCCAACGTCTCTCCCCCATTAAGCCAACAAAAATGGCAAGTTGCTCGTCTTCCTCTTCAAGCCAAGGGCCTTTTCGCATTGTTTTGTCTTGCATGGTACTTCTATAAGCCATTGTTTCTTAATCAACTTAACAAATCCCATGTCTTCTTATAGAAGCAAAAAAGGGCTGAAGCCTGAAGGGAAAAAAGGAGATGTGGCTCTGAATACCATAGGTGGACAACACTAATTTGTGGGAGTTCCACCATTGGCTTTTTTGTATCCAAATTCGTGATAATAAAAATCTAATTACGTTATCTTTATAATTCATTTAAGTAATTATATATACATGTAGGATGTTCCATTACAAAAAGGGTTTTCGTTGTGTTCTAAGTACAAACTACTGTTACTACTAAGGCTCTTGACTGTGAGGTCACAGCTCTAGATATTATAAGTACATGATTAGAGGGAAAAGGCCGGATGGATAGGAGATGGTGTTTGGATCAAAATGTATATATTATTATCCTATATGACTGTTATGTTGGTGTTTTATTTGATTTAAAGTTTGGCTTTTTGTATGTATAGGCTGATACAAATCATCCAAATCTGTAGGACGGGTGTGGTGGGATGCCCAATGGCTGTAACCATTAACCTACCACACACACAATCCTTGTTTGTACGAGCAGATTTACTAGAACTTTGACCAAACTCAAGATGGGCTGTTTGCTTTTATAAATCGACTTACCAATTCGAGCAAGGGGAGTTAAAGCTGTCAATATGCTCCCAAACCAAAGTTATGCATGGTTGTTTATTCTAGCTATTATTCTACATTCTTCATCTCAAAAAAAAAAAAAAAAAAAAAAAAAAAAAATCATCCTTTCACCTTTCTGCTTCTTCTTCCATGTTTTATGATCACAAGAAAGACCCAGTTCATGGTGTTAAAAAAGCTATTAGTATATATTCAGATAATGTTTGCCTCTACCTTTAAGGGAAACTTTCCTAATAAATATTAAGTGAACTTGTTTTTGAATGATGACAACTCTCTTAAACAAATCTCTTCTTGATCTAACTTTATATCCTATCTAAGCGCAAATAGTTAAGATAGAAAAAGTGATGGCTTTACTTAGTAGGTAGACACACTATGTACACTCCTTTCACATTTAAAAAAAATAGGTATGGGGAAAGATAAATAGGATATCTCTTTAGTTCATGTATCATTGTTCTTTTCCTTCTACCTCACAGTCTACTTGCAAATGGAAAACATTATCTTCTTCCCTAACATCTGATCTATCAGGAACAGAAGGGTCATCTTTGAATACGGAAATTTAGCAAAAGAGGGAGAAATAAAAACCATATTCTACGTGTGTAGTCTACAACAATGGGTACATACTCTTGATGCCTATCTATAAAAAACTAGAGTTACGGACTGGAGATTTTAATCCTTTTCACTGCTCAATGTATAGAGACTTCATACAATGTGAGTTACCTTTGTTAATCACAATAGGAAACTTGTGCAAAGAAAAGTAGTTGCAGAAAAGTGCAGGCTACACCCCTCACAGGCAAACACCATTTAAAAGATGCAAGTAGGAATAATAATGGAATGGGTACGGGTTTAGCATTTTGCAAATTTGAATAGAACCATGTCAATACTAGACCCGATTGATATATGTAAATGATAAACCCAAAGCCTACCTGTTTCCCCAAGATGTATGTAAGGTGGAACTATTACCCTTACTGGAAGCACGTTTAAGGTTGCTGGGTGTTGGAGCACATTACATGGATCAGCACATATTATGTCACAGTAAGACATTTCTAAGTATTTTGCTAAACTAATGTCTAGGATGTTCTATTTAAGTCAATTTCAATATGCAAATATAAAGCATATTTTCCATCCAAACATTAATCATATAAGCAATAACATATGCAAATAAGCATACTGATGTAAGCAAACATAGCAAACATTCTTTGAAACATAATTCAATCTATGAAATAAATTCATACCTGATTGTGTAACTTCCGTATAAGATTCTATTGCTGTAAATAAATCCAGAAATAGTTAGGCTCAATGGTACCAGTATTTCTTGGGTTGAGTCGCGGACTAGGTCGCTCTCTTTAAGACGTTTCGCGGCTCTGCCCAAGATTGTGCTAGCAGTGTTATAGCCCCGGCGTCCCCAGGATAAAACAGCCCAGAATCTTCTCTGTCTCGTTCAAAAATGCACAATAATTGAACGGAATACATATCACCCTCTCATCATTTGCTCGGAATCATAAATCGACAAAAATAAATAACATGGACTGTTTTTTTCACAAAAACCATGGACTGCAATTCTCTGTTTGCAAAAACAGATTTCGTAGAAGCTCAAGAACTGTTTTTGCAAACTCTGATTTCGAAGAACTGGAAGAAGCAAGTCTTTCTGTTTTGTAAGAACTCGAAGAACTCGAAGAAACAAGACTGTTTTTCTGTTTTTGCAATCACACTGTTTCAGAAACTCATACTCTGTTTTTCGTTTCAAGAACAGGAAGAAACTCGTTCTTCATTCTCTGAAGGAAGAAACAATAACTCTGTTTTGCAATTACAGAGTTCGAAGAAGCAATCAAAACTGTTTTTCTATTTCTGCTATCACTCTGTTTTCTCGTTTCATGAACTGGAAGAAAAAGAATGCTCTCTGTTTTTTCGTTTCATGAACTGGAAGAAGCAAAACTGCTTCAGCTCACAATCGTTTCAAGACTCTGTTGTTTTATTCTTTCTCCCAAGCTTTCAATTGATGAACAGTTTTCATCATTTCCCAAGCAGAAAACGAAAGCTCTATTCATTCAAGAACTTGAGAAGCTCTCATTCATACTCACTGTTTTTCTGCTGTTCTATTCATTCATTTTGAAGAAGCAAGACTCTGTTGCTCTTCTTCTCTACAAGAAACTGTTTTCCTCATATCTTTTTAAGCTCTCATATCAAAGAGTATAAAAAGAATAAACAACCACTAGGAGCAGCCATTATGAAAACAGGGAGTGTTTTACGCCAGAAAACATGGAGCCACCCTGTCCACTTCAGTTTTAAATTCATTTCCACTCATCATCCTCCACTCATTAGAATTTTAAATTCGTTTATAAAGAAAGTGTTTTATTTTTTTTAAAATCCAAAACAAATGTTCCAACAATCCCCCACTTGGATTTTTAAAAACAATTTTACAATCCTCCACTTGGATTGAAAAAACAATTTTCATCGAGCAATCTGTAACATATAAGATTGTGCATAAACAAAAGTGTCTTTCGACTTGAACTCTTGCGTAGTGTTCATGCTTTAGATTATACTAGAGTAACTCGTAGTTTTGAACTCTATCTCTAACAGACATTACACGCACAACCTTTTCCTGGGTGAAGTCTAAAAAGCCCGTGCTTTACGGCCATGCACGTATATCCCAGTAAGTGAAGGCTCTAGGAATTTTGCCCACAAATTCCATAGGAAGCGGCCAAACTTCCACAATCACTTAGGTGAGTCTATCAAGAGTACTCCTGTAGCTAGGTACTCCACTCCACATAGAGTATAGATCTCATTAAGAGTTTTTAACTCATCCTACTATCGCTTCAGGAATTCATGCTTTAATCTAGGAATGAGATAGTTATTTTGTCAGCATGATTCACATCATATCATTCACGACTTGTTATTACCCTTTGAACCTATTTCTTGGGATCTCCAGTCTATAGGTTGGGTTACCATGATGAATGACTCATCCATCTAAGGGCTTTAGTCCCATTCCTTTCGAGGTTTTGAAAACCTTTTCTCTAACTAATGCTTTCGTCAAAGAATTAGCCGAGTTCTCATCAGTTCGTACTTGATCCAATCTCACAGCACCAGTACATGGAATTCTCTATCCTTACTGTGCTTACGACGTATTTGTCGTTTCTTGCCGTTATCATAACGGTTCTGTATTATTCTTGCAATAGCCGCGGAACTATCGCACTGGATCAAGACAACTGGAATCAGTCTTTCCCATACAGGGATCTCTGCTAGCAGGGTTCTCAACCAACCTGCTTCTTCACTAGCCAAAGCTAATGTTCTAATCTCTGACTCCATCGTGGACTGTGCCAAAATGGTCTGTTTCTTTGACTTCCAAGAAACAGCTTCACCAGCTATATTGAAAATATAGCCACTGGTGGCTTTGGAGTCATCTGAAAGGGTGTTCCAATCAGCATCGCTTTATCCTTCAAGGACAGCGGAAAACTTCTGTAATCCGAGGTTCGTAGTCCTCTTAAGGTACCTCATGACCTTTTCAATTGCATCTATTAAGGCTCCTTAAAATCTAAGGAAACCCTTCTTTACTGAAAATACATAGTAATCGGGGCCAAGAAGTTCATTTCCGTTTACTTCTCCTAGGCTCAGATTCTATGACTTTATCAGTTTCATGCATCCTTATCATAGGCACGTTATTTGAGGATATACCCCCACTATTCCTCGAAATAACCCCCACTATAAATGCAATTTATCTTTTCATGAAAAATTATTTGAGAAACACAAAAAATCTTTTCACAAAGAATCAGAATCCACAAAATTATTCTTAGCATGTATAAAAATATACGTAAGCTTCCCATTAAGGGACTTTTGAACTTCGGTCCTTCTAACTATTGTCAAAAACAGGTTTAGCTACCTTTTTGAATGCATATTAAATGACGGTCTTCTTGCTATCTGAAGATGACCATGCATTCAACTCTTAAGGACCCATAAAATGAGAATATCGAATAAAATACCCATTCTATTCATCTCGCTATTCTCATTTTTTCTTTTAAGTTCAAGGATCAACTAAAAATATCATTAGAACACGTACCTTAAATTCAGCTTCTGAATTTTTCAAACTTTGATATAAACATCAAGCTATATTTGTTCAGCCTCTGGGAATTTAGTTGCAAACTTTGATAACAAAGTTCCGCAACAAAATCAAGCAATAGCTTCAATTGATCTAGATTGCCATCAACATCATCATCATGAGAACTTATCCTTTCCATAAGAATACATGTCCTCATGTGGAAGTCCGACCAACTTATGGTCTTAGCAAAATCATTTATTTATTGACATCAAGAACAAAATCCACAAGTCAATCTGTATATAAATGATTTCTTATAGCCTCCTTATCTCAGCTTAACATCAAACATCAACTATAACATTAAACACATGGTTTTTCTTTCCATCAATAGTATTGATAATTAGAGGCATTCTAATTTTCACAATAGATCAATTATTGTTCTCAACAAAATAGACTGAATCATCCATAATTATCATAGAACTGCATACTCATTATCTAAAGAGTAACATGCATAGATGATATTTTCACTTCTCACGAAATGTTCAAATGGAATTTATTGATTCAGATTTCATGATATTCCTTCTCAGAAAGCATCAATTTCATAGTTACATTTCTATGAAATTTAATTTTAAATCATGGTGTTCTATTCCTCCAAGGTTTTAGAGTTTAGACTACATTTTACATGTCATCATGTGTATATGTATGTCAATCTCTAACTACGTTAATCATAATTAATACGATTTCAATATGGTAGTAAAGTCACCATAAAAATATCTTTAAAATCACACAACATGGTAAACCACCATTATAGCTAAAGATATCTGATATTGCAAACGTAGTTGTAAAACTCTAAATCATGTGGATCTTTTAAATATAATCCTCTTTCTAAACTTTTCAAGTATTACCATGGATTGTGTCCTTGCATAGATTCTACCATAATCAATTTATAAAATAAATAAATGGAGAAACATGCTTCCATCCCAATTTCACAACAAAACACTACTACCCAAGGATACATAAAAGCATCATAGTGTAAACAAAACTAAATTCCAATCCTTGGAACAAATTTTGTTTAGGTGAATGAGATCCATAACAAACAGACACATTCAAGCAACATGGCAATAACATACATTTTTCTCATCAAAGTAATGTTTGCCAACCTATCCTTGGATCCCTTTGGAACAAGGAATAGTCCATAGCTAAAGTCAGTATCATAACTCAACTTCACTGCTAGTGTGATCACATGTGTGCATTCTTGTATTACAAATATATGCAAACTTTGTTTAGCAAATTCAGTATTTGTAATCATGGCAGAAAGAACTCGTCTTAAAATTGTTGGAGCACATTACATGGATCAGCACATATTATGTCACAGTAAGACATTTCTAAGTATTTTGCTAAACTAATGTCTAGGATGTTCTATTTAAGTCAATTTCAATATGCAAATATAAAGCATATTTTCCATCCAAACATTAATCATATAAGCAATAACATATGCAAATAAGCATACTGATGTAAGCAAACATAGCAAACATTCTTTGAAACATAATTCAATCTATGAAATAAATTCATACCTGATTGTGTAACTTCCGTATAAGATTCTATTGCTGTAAATAAATCCAGAAATAGTTAGGCTCAATGGTACCAGTATTTCTTGGGTTGAGTCGCGGACTAGGTCGCTCTCTTTAAGACGTTTCGCGGCTCTGCCCAAGATTGTGCTAGCAGTGTTATAGCCCCGGCGTCCCCAGGATAAAACAGCCCAGAATCTTCTCTGTCTCGTTCAAAAATGCACAATAATTGAACGGAATACATATCACCCTCTCATCATTTGCTCGGAATCATAAATCGACAAAAATAAATAACATGGACTGTTTTTTTCACAAAAACCATGGACTGCAATTCTCTGTTTGCAAAAACAGATTTCGTAGAAGCTCAAGAACTGTTTTTGCAAACTCTGATTTCGAAGAACTGGAAGAAGCAAGTCTTTCTGTTTTGTAAGAACTCGAAGAACTCGAAGAAACAAGACTGTTTTTCTGTTTTTGCAATCACACTGTTTCAGAAACTCATACTCTGTTTTTCGTTTCAAGAACAGGAAGAAACTCGTTCTTCATTCTCTGAAGGAAGAAACAATAACTCTGTTTTGCAATTACAGAGTTCGAAGAAGCAATCAAAACTGTTTTTCTATTTCTGCTATCACTCTGTTTTCTCGTTTCATGAACTGGAAGAAAAAGAATGCTCTCTGTTTTTTCGTTTCATGAACTGGAAGAAGCAAAACTGCTTCAGCTCACAATCGTTTCAAGACTCTGTTGTTTTATTCTTTCTCCCAAGCTTTCAATTGATGAACAGTTTTCATCATTTCCCAAGCAGAAAACGAAAGCTCTATTCATTCAAGAACTTGAGAAGCTCTCATTCATACTCACTGTTTTTCTGCTGTTCTATTCATTCATTTTGAAGAAGCAAGACTCTGTTGCTCTTCTTCTCTACAAGAAACTGTTTTCCTCATATCTTTTTAAGCTCTCATATCAAAGAGTATAAAAAGAATAAACAACCACTAGGAGCAGCCATTATGAAAACAGGGAGTGTTTTACGCCAGAAAACATGGAGCCACCCTGTCCACTTCAGTTTTAAATTCATTTCCACTCATCATCCTCCACTCATTAGAATTTTAAATTCGTTTATAAAGAAAGTGTTTTATTTTTTTTAAAATCCAAAACAAATGTTCCAACACTGGGTGTTGTCTCCCTTACATGATCCATACTTTTGTTAGTATGTGGTAGACCAAATATTTTGTCTACCATAAGCAAAGATTTTCCCCAAATTATTGCAGAATTTCCATTCTCAAGAACAGAAAGTAAAAACAAGAAGGTGTGGGGTAAAAGCACAAGCAACAACCAAGAGAAAAGGTGCAACACAATGAAAACTTCCCAACACCCTTTCTACACAATAACACTCTTGTTTTTTAACTGTGAAACTCAGCGCAGGTTTTCTGCCTGTTAAAACACCACAAACATCAAAATTGAGCCTAACAAATCCCACAAGGATTTTCCAACTTACTCTCTCAGAGGAGACTAGGTTTTGCTATTCTGATTTTCCTTGGAAACTAAGAAAGAAGAAGTAAAATATAGGGTCATTTTATAACATTCACTGGTATTTATTTATTTTTGGTCACTTTTGCTGACTCAAACTCTTCTACATGACTTACTATAATGTTTTAAGTTGTAAATTGAGGATTTGAATTTCGACAATCGTCATCTTGCATGACGCTGCCAATACCTTATCCAAAGAGTCCAACTAGCCTAATTATTGGATAAAAATTGTTTCCACTTCTAGTAGGCTCCCAATCATCACTGTCCCTATCAACCAAAAGGGGTGTTATTTAGTTAATAATGCATTATTTTACACACCATAAACTTCAGTGTTTATAGGACTTGCTACTGTTCTTGCAACATCATATTTGTTGTTTAGTCTTGTTATAATTAAATGTAGTAAAGTAGAGTGCAAGCACAAAAGCAAAAGCAGAAATGGAGCCTAAAAATATTTTAAATAGGAGAATAATGAAATAAAACACTCTTTACATTGAAGCTCAAGCAACAAAAATTTACAGTTCTACGAAACTGGCTTCCTTCCATCCTTCGTCTAGCTTGTAAGCGTTAGTTTGCTCCACAATTAGTCCCAAAGGAAGCCTGTACAATAGTCCCATAGCATGTTACACCCTCCTTGATTTTTGAAGCCATCTTGATTCCGTAATGATTCAGATACCCAATCACACAGACGAGCCTCATAAGGAGAACATACAAATGTATAGTCCAATGAACTCATAACATCTACAGAGTGCTCTGTTTTGCTCAATATATCCTCCTTGTCAGACCCGCTCGACTCCGAGCTGGTGTTTCGGTTACTTCTATCACTTTCTTGGACAAACATTTTTTTTGATGTACTAGTTGCTTTCTCTATTTCCATTTGCAGTTTTTCTGCGAGAAAAAAAGGGGATATAGATCCATATATAAGTTTAAACATAATCTGGAGTTCTGGACCAAAGTAAACTACAGAACGAAGAAGATGGTTATGCAATTCACCTTGTTCTTGAGCCTGTGCTTTTTTCCTCAGATAAGTTCTCCAGTAGTTCTTGATCTCATTAGCGGTTAGTCCAGGCAATCTACGTGCTGTTTTAGACCACCTAAAAAAACAATATGTTGCACCAACTCACAAGTAAGTGATAAGACAGTGAAAAAAATGGCTTAAACAGCGTAGTGGGTTGATATGGCTTACTTGTTACCCCAACGTTCCTGAAGTTGAATGATTTGGCATTCCTCTTCTGCACTAATTTGTCCATGTTTAAGATCCGGCCTTTAAATAGTTCAACCATCTCAATCTGCAGCTCTTTCCGCTCCTCCTCAGACCTGCTAAAAAGGTTATACCGTTTAGACATGTCTACAAGCACACACATGTAGACAGTCTATAAACTAGAGACTTAAAGTCTTTTAAGTGATGTTGTCTTCTGTACCATACCTGATGCCTTTGCTATGGAGTCCCGTCGACGCTCCCCCATTAACCCAACAAAGATGGCAAGTTGCTCATCTTCCTCTTCGAGCCATGGGCCTTTACGAATTGTTTCATCTTGCATGGTACTTCCATAAGCCATGGTTTCTTATTCAACTTAGCAAATGCCATCACTTCTTATATAAGCAAAAAGGGCCGAAGGTAAGGGAGACATGGCACTGGACACCACAGTTGGACAACACTAACTTGTGGAACTCCACCATTGGCTTGTTTGTATCCGAATTCGTGCAATTAAGGATATAATCAGGTTATCTTTGGCTTTCATTTAAGTTATTATATATACAACATTCCATGCATCAGCAATTATCATTTATCTACAAAAAGGGTGTCCTTGTGTTCCAAGTACAAACTACTGTTCCTACTACTAACAGCTTGTCGGTGCTGTCAACTATGAGGTCATTCGTTTACACTAGTGTATTATCCGTGCCAACGGCACGGCCACACACTTTTCACATAGAGTGTACCCGTAATTTCGGCATGCCACTTGGCTTCTTGTTTTATGCGTAACGGAAGTTATAATATGATAATTTTTTTGAAAGAATTTACTTTGTTTTTTCATAATTTGTCAAAATATAAATAATCCGAAAATTTATTTTAACTTATGTTGGATCATTAGATCGTCTTGTCTCATTTTCGTATGAATATTAATCTATTTGTTAATTTGAAGAATTGAGAAAATAATAATATTAAATATGATAAAAATCAAATATACTACGTAAAAAAAGAAAAAAGAAAAAAGAAGAAGATAATATTAGCTCCCCCTCCCGGCACTCTAGATGTTTAAAAAAAGATTTCTTTTTTCAAATTTGATAATAATACTATGAGTAATTTTACACTGCCTTGTTTAGGTGTCTCTTTGGGGTTTTTATACTTTTTACCCATTCTCTTTGAGCACAACCAAAAACACCATCCACAAAAGGGGTAGAAGTGTAAAAAAAACCACAAAAGGCACAAAATAGGCAATGTAGAATTTTTCTAATATTATTAAATAGTTCTACCTAAGAAGCAATTGATAATTTAA